>JAAAKQ030306862.1:0-10083 GCA_010016005.3 Zanna intricata
GACAGCTGTCAAATTTATACACGTGTCTTTTGAAGGTTAGGGCTAACTAAAAATCATATGGATTTAATACTAGTAGTACCATCTATGTGTCAGCCTATAAACTTTTCAGCCCACCTGGTAGTTTTGGCCAGTACACTAGATATGTTAGAGGTTGTTGGGATATAACTGGTGGAACTGTCTCGCAACAATCGACATCGCCTCTTGTATTACAGATATCTATATAGCCTTGAATTTAAAAATATGAAAATCTACATTGCAAAAATTCTAACAGTTCACTATGTGAGTACTGGACTCTACTTGACTTTATATTTCAAATGGATTAACTGAAACCGTGCAATTTTTGTAGTGATAATTTCAATTGTTCATGTACTAGAATAGACTGATTCTGTTAAATAAATAAAAAAATTGATGTATGAGATACTGGGGAGGTTCACAAAAATTCTAATCATGCTTTTTTTGGTCTAAAAATAATATCATTGGAAATAAGTTTCATAAAC
Source organism: Zanna intricata (assembly GCA_010016005.3). Taxonomy (NCBI): domain Eukaryota; kingdom Metazoa; phylum Arthropoda; class Insecta; order Hemiptera; family Fulgoridae; genus Zanna; species Zanna intricata. The sequence goes on from JAAAKQ030306862.1 coordinate 498, forward strand.
CTCTTCTCCAGACTTCAAAAAATATAGTACATTATGCACCGATAATGGTAGCCATTAATGCAAGAGTGACCACTATAGAGAGTTGCATACCGCACTTTTTCTATGGTGAGAAAATATTGGGATTAATTAATTTAAATCAATGATAGATTACACTGTTTACAGAATATCTATTTTTTTATTTTTCAAAAAAATACATTTCTGTGGCATGAAGTTATTAGTTAGAACTACCTTTTCTTATTTAATCATAATCGGTATTAAGACATTTCTTCCTCAGCATCTGACATAATTAACAAAAGAATGAACTGTGTAATAGAAATTAAGTTACCTACCAGTGTACTTCCAAACAGCCACTCTATGAAACATAAATAAATCAGAAGTCACATAATTTATGAACATTAAGTGAGTATAAACATCCTTTGTTACAATATTCTTTGCAGGGATTATTATATGGCCAGAAGCTCAGGAAAAACTGAAATGTATTTCTAAGAATATAGATGCTAAAAATCATAAGATGCAAAGTAAGGATATATGACTTGAAATGCTCTTACTCAGACAAAGAACATAAAATGCTACTGAAGGTGCTTTTCCACACCTAAATGCAAGCCACTAAAAGTGACATAAAGTTCAGAAGTACATTAACTAATTTCTAAAGACTGAAAGAACATATAAGCTTTCCAATTATTCAAATCTGAGGACTCTTTCCATCTCTTGACTACAGAAAGTAAAACAAGGAGGGCACGTTTTCAGGTAAAATCATGCCTTTTATTACAATAAATATATATATGTCACATTAAGTGTTTTTTCAGTAACAAGCTCATACTATGAAACCTTTATGTTGTAATAAATAAAAACCTAAGGATATAATGTTGATGTTAAAAGCTTGATGTTTTTTGGAAGCTGTTCTGTAGGAACGTCTTAGGAAGTACCATCCTGATAAATCAAGGTACATAATATAAAAAAAATTAAAAACAAATCCCATGTTTAATAAACTGGTTTCTAACATTGCAATAATTAAAACAATACTTACAGTATGTGTCAAAAACAAAAATATTTATTTAAACAGATAACATTTTAAAAACCAATAGATGAAAAAAATTGAAATTTTTTTACATATTACCGATATAAGTAACTATTTATTTAAAGAAAACCAATATAAATTAAAAAATTGCCTAAAAATGATCACATTTTTGTTGTCTTTCTCAGTCATATAATTTTAACACTCCATATATGTTTTAAGATAAACTTTAACACGCACACTCTCATAAGTGTTTTGTAGCATGTGAAAAATGCCATGTTGACCTTGATTAGAGCGTGAAACCTTCTGGATGAAAAAAGATGCCACTTCTCTACAGTAAGATAAGCAAAGGTTTTTTTTTTATAAAAAATTTGCATTAAAATGGATAGGAATTTTAGGTATTAAAAATGTTTCACATATGAATAAAATTTATATTGCCTATAACTTCTAAGTACACCTTGTCCAACTATCTGAATTTCCTAGAAACATTAGAAAATGTCTTCCCTTTTCCTTACCTAACTACCAAATTATCATCCATCTTATAGCAGGTAACATACAGCTGCGGACATTGCATGCAAGAGATAAACTGATAGGATAGGTAGAACAGTTAGATAGTCATTCCTTTATGAAAACATCTCATATAGCTCCGTATGGTTACATAGTAAGCAGTACATTGTCAGAGTTCTCAGGATAGTTAATAGTGCAGTAAGCCAGCTGTCAGCCTATGTGCACAGCAATATACTGCCTGCTATACTACGTTCTGTTATGCTGATAAAAAATACAAGCTGTAATACAATTAGTAAATATATTGATAATAAGCAATGATAAGTAAAACCTAACAACATAAGAACGAATGGGGATTCATTTAATTCAAAATTACATGTTATAATAAGATGTTAATACTATTCTATTGTAAATATTAAATATCATACACAGTTTAGAACATGATAAGCCGGAATTTTGATGTATGAGATTTTACTTTGATATTTGAAAAGGATGAGGTTCTATTTTACTACAATTATACCTTTTTTAACCAAGTATACATCTGATAATTTCAACCTAAATAATAATTATATTTATATTATTACACTTTTCTTAGAGCATTTATAATATATCTTGTAGTTTAAAGTTCATAAATAGCAAATTTTAAGAAAAAATATAATTATTATGGAATAATATTAACACTTCCCCAGTCATCCTGATGAACATCTACATTATCTATGAAAATTCAAAAATCATGTAAAGTGGTGGAATAATCAAAATACAATGTAATGCAACGCAACTAATTTTTTTAAATTTTTTAAAGCAATCATCTGAGTATGTGGATTGAAATCCAATTATTCAGAGAACATAATAATCTTTCTGCACTGGGTGTACAAAAAAGAAAATTGGTTTTTAATTTGTTATGTATTTTGGGTGAAGTGTACAGGGGTTGATTTACAGCTAAAATTGAAAAGGAAAAGGGCAGTTTTAATTATGGGCTTGGCTGTAGATTGATTCCTTTTCTTCTGCTAGATAACACCACTAGCACAGGTGGTGACTCCTGAACAGTAAACCTACAGTGTTTTGCATTTTCCTATATGTGAATTTGCAGTTATAATTCAATGTGCATTCTGTAAAAAGTTTAATTGTGATCCTGTTAAGTGCCAGATTCATTGATGGCATAATCAGTTTGAAACAACCAGATGTCTGTGTAAAAGGAAGAGTATGGGACGAATGAGGGTGTCCAAGAAAAAAGTTGAATGTATCAGGGTGTCTTCGCGTAGTTCTAAAAATAACGGTTGGGAAGACCAACTTTGAACTATCAGTGCCAGTGATGATAGTATGGAATGTTTTAAAGAAATGCTTACAGATATCCCATTTACCATACCAATACAGCTATTCATACAGTTAATTCATATCATTTACAGCTGTTATAGGCTTTGAAGATGATGACAATATATAGAATGAAGCAACTTTCTTTATTGTATTATACTAAGTAATGAGTCAACATTTTATCTTACTGAAAAGTTAACACACATAATGTCGCATCTATGGGCCAGAAAACCCCCCACACATTCTTACAATGTGAATAGGATTCCCCAAAATTAAATGTTTTCTGTCCAATATCCTGACGCAAAGTTTATGGACTGATTTTTTTTTTTTTGCTGAAGCAATTATAACAGTAGTTATTTATTAACTGTATGGGATTGGTTGAATGATGTTTTCCACAACTGCTAAATTGGCTTGGGATGGACCCAATAACAAGAGCTTGGAGTGGCCTCAAAGGTTACATGACACCCTATGTGATTTTTTCTTTTGGGAATTTATAAAGGATATAACATAGGAGCCCTATGCTATCCAATTTTGGTCACAAGACTGAAGCAACTGTCATTTCTATAACTCCAGAAATGCTGGGTAAAATATAAGAAAAATTCTCCAACTGATTGGATGTGTACTGTATGACAAAACACGCTTACAATGATGGCTTGTAGAGAGCCATCAGTGATTCATTACTGAGCCATTTCATTACTGATCAGAGCCATTTTATGATTCATTACTATAGTTAAAACTAAGATATTAGATAGGTTAAAATCCCACATTCTTTTGTGTACAATCTGTATTATGTATATACCCATGTCAGTTTTATGTATTCATCACAAAAAATAATATATAATTAAGAAACAAAGGCACATTTAAAGAAAGGGATTTTGTGGCAAAATAAGTGATTAACAAAACAATTAGAAATTTCCTCAATAATAATAATAATTACAACAAACGACCATTAAAGAGAGTTAGTGTAAATTATTTAATTTTTGTAAAAAATAGTTACAGGATTAAAGCTTTTTACCTTTCTTAATCAATTTCAATATCTTTTTACACAATTTCTTCGGCGCCAGTGGTTGTGCTATTGGAGTAACAAACTTTAGTTTATCTTCATATTCGAATTTACTAATATCGAGTTGGCCTCCGCCTTCGATTTCATCGGCTGGTTCTTGTTTAATTTCAACTTCAATCATTTTATCAGAAATAAAAGTATACAGTTCAATATGAAAAAAAAACCACTACACAAAATACACGTGCAATAACCTATGTCGGAAAATATAACAACTAATACATAAATCTCCACACAGGGGGCTTTCAGATCGATACTATCGAAAGTCGATTTCGATCAGGGTGTAAAGTTTTACACAATTTTACATAAAACAATTTTACATATAGATTTATTTTCACAACTGTGCCATCTGGAAAATACAAAAGCCTTTAAGTATGAATTATATGATATTTACACTAACTACTGAATTTACGATGAATAACAGTAATGTTGTTACAAATGATGTGATACGTTTGATCGATGGTTCAAACGATATCCAAAGAAAACGCTTAGTTCAGTAGTAAATGCATCGATATTTAAACCTCAAGAAGGGGTACCGATTTTATAACATTTACCTGCCGGTTGGTGCTCTATGTGTTTTATCCCGCTTTGAGAACAAATGACTTAAAGTTTATGATTGATTTAGTATGATGTAGAGGTCTGTGATCATTGTAATATTTCATTTCTATGTGTGTGTGTGTATATATAGAAATATATAGTTCAGGTTATTAAACCGCTTACAAATAGTTCGGTAATTAAAAAACAAAAATGATTTTTAGGCGTTCTCCTTTAATAACCTTGTGGAGTTTATTTTTAGAGATTACAGAAATGTCATTTTAAAATTGTTTTGGTCAGTTTCAGGTGGAAATGAAGGAGAAGAGGCAGTACAGCCATGGACGAGGTCTTATTTCACTTGTCTCAAAGACTTGAATCATTACAAGTATGTAGTTTGGTTATTTTTTAGGTTAGATTTATTTTTTCTTGGATTTCATTATCTTTTCTATACAAATTCTCATATCCATCTGTTGTTACTTTCCAGATTTATAGTTGTTTAGTTATTTCTTACATTACTATGTAATATGGCCTTAGAAATTGAGCTAGAAATTTTAATTATTATCTTTTTGCTCATTAATATTATTACTAGCTTAAAAATTCTTTCATAATGTTACTCATTCAATAAAACTACCAAATTAATTGAACTGGATGATGAAACATCATAATATTTTTAAATTATTAAATATTCTCAAAATACTGGATATTATTCTTTCAAAGGACGTTTAAGAGCTAACTTCACCTTTTTTCATTGCAGTTATCAATACTCTAAATAATGACACCTGTGTTAAAAAGGTAGGAAGCCATTTAAATAAGTAATTGAGTATTATTTCAAGCAAACAAGAAAGATTGAATATAATTTTCAGTTATGTAATTAAGTGACTTACTCTAACCTTTCTGAGATGGGCATCATTAACAATAGTATTGCTTCACTGAAGTAGTTGCATTTAGTTATCCTGAAAGATTTTTTAATAGAAGTTTGAAAATGAAATAATTTGAAATTCAAGGCATTTTGTATTTCTCAATTGAGTTATAGAAACATTTTTGATCTTGGTATAGATATATTAGTTTAACCCTTTAACATGTTAGTTATGCAGGTAACTGTGATCCCCTATCTGATGGGCTTTTTTAAAATAAAAGTACAGGAACTAGCATGTTAGTTGAATTTACTTTATTTTAACTTCTGTTTAAGATATGTATATAATATTTCAAACTTAAATACTAAAAATTTCAAAATACTGATTAGTAGATGTTTTAGCACGAGAAAGGAAGCATATTGTTGGCTTAAAAGGTTTTGTTAGTTTGGTAGATTTCAAAACTTGGATTTATGCCCAAGGCAACTTCACAGTTATACAATCTGTCAAACTTAAATCCCAAGTTATTACCATCAGCGTCTTGCAATATATCCCTAGAAAATAATTCAGTCATTCTATTATAACTTTTATCTTGTAGGTCTTCTGCATGACCAGAACCATTATGCATTATATTACCAAATTCATCCTCATCATCAGTCTCATCTAATGTAAAAATATCAAAATGTTCAGCATCAGAAAATGGAGAAATCAAAGTCTGTTGCTGTCATCTAATAACCTTGCTACTTTGTTATCAATCTCACAAGTTTTTTTCTGCCATGTTTTATCTCTACTTTCTACAAAAAATATTACTAAAACACAAACTGGGAACAAAAATCAAGTGCATACTAGTTAAAAAAATAATAATACCGTAAATAAAGAAAACTTGTATTATACACACAATATTTTTATAACCACATTTGGAAAAAAAACAATTACATAAACACAATATTACTAAAAACAAAATAAATTGCATTGTAAAAAATAAGTACTCTAAATACAATATTTTTATAACAAAAATTGTAAATGTAAACTGAACAATAACATTGAACAATGTGGTGAAAATTGGAATGATGGCAGCGTGGTGGGAGGAACAGGCTCTGTAAAGGAATATTCAAAACAGTTGTTTCTCTTGGCAATTGTTACAGAAATCAATCCTATGAGTAAAGTTTTATAGCCTAATGATATTATTTCCCTATTTTACTAAATAAATTGAGTCTAAATCATCTTACACAGCAGCAGTGATAGCAATACTCGAGGCATACTATTACGGTAAAATGCAGTATGCTGAAATTTTACTGCTGTAATTGTACAGCAGAATTTGTCTAAAGGTTAAAATTTTCTCGTTAATGGCATTGATATTACTTAGAAATAGCCAGTACTTTTTTATTTGTAGATTGCTATTATAACAATTTGTGTTATTTTATTAACCCGTTACCGGTTTCTTTTTTTTTACATAAATGGATATTATCATGCTCCATTTTTTTTTTTTCAGTAATTCATGTATTATGACCTAAAATGAAATTAGAAATAATTTTTTTTAAATGGAAACATATTTTATTAATATTTAAAAAAATATATATTTACCTAACCTACCTGAACGTGATGTGGATTAAATGCAGTCTGTAAATGTCTAAGCAGGTTACTATCTAAAATTATAAATTTAAATATGTGTACATTGGAAGGCCTACAAATTACATCTGATTCATGGTAATTTATCCATTCAATATTGTTTGTATCAAGTATCCCTGCATCACCTGCACCAACTTTCTGATTATGATCAACAAAATCATCATCACCATCAGGATAAGTAAATAACTGTAATATCATCATCATCAAAAACAGGATCAGAACTATCACTACAGTCACTATCATAATCAGATTCCATCTGTTCAAGTAATTTAGCTATATCAGGATCTTTTGAAGTAGAGCCATAATAATAAATAAAATTAAAACCGCAAACAACTTACCAAATATACAAAGCACACACAAACATGCAATATTTACATTATTTTAGACGCACGTACATACAAAATATTTACACTACTATTTGCATAAATAAAGATAACAACTATAAATAATTTCACGAAAGAACAACAAATACAAAGCTTGCAGTCAGAATATAAAATATGATAAACGTAAACAACTACTTGCCGTTGCCACTGGATCAGCTGACCGTCAATTTATACATATGAAAACTACATTGAAATCTAAACTCTAGTGCTATCTATCATTTAGACTACAACTACCACAAATCTATGTAAAACGACAGAATATTATGACAAAAAATGAATTACAACAGGACAAAAAATGGACGACGGAATATTCTGACAAAGCCCCTAATGGTGCATATTTTGTACATCGGAATATTCCGACAAAAACCTGGAAGCGGTTAATGACTGAATTCTAAATGATAACGTTCCTTAAATTTGTTATTAATGGTTTTTTTTTTTACATTTACACTAAACAGAACATTTAATGTTGTTTATGCTTTATTTTATAAAAGTCATTAATCTTGATATTATTATATACAAATTTACCCTTATGATAATTCTGAGCAATTATTTGATCACCTTCAAATGTTTCATACTTTATTATACACTATGGTATAGTAGATATGCTTAGGATAAGGAAAACACAAGATTTAAATCTCTGAAAACAGGTTTTGTTTGGCAGATGACCTGTGCAAGGTCAAAGCCTGTACTACATTTTAAAAATTATAATCAGTTAGCTATCAGTTCTGTGAGTTAACTTGTTCACTTGATATTGCTTTATAGAGAATAGTTAAGGTTAAAATCCCATAAGGTTTAAGGTTATAAGTTTTACAGAAAGAGGAATAAAACATAAACTAACCTTAATATTCATCAGTTGAACTCAGATTCAGCTGTTGAAGGTGACTGACAGTGCTCTTTGTAATGTGATTATCTGTTGTACAATGATTAATAGTTTGGAACATGTTTTGCAGACTCTTGCTTTGTCTGTAGTACTTAAATTGACCAAGTCTCCTATCAGATGGTGTTAAAATTTGCCATACCTTGGTAAATTATTGCTAACCTTTCTCTACAAAAGTCTGGCCTTATCTTTAATTATAACCTCTCTCCACATAATGGATCAGCATCTGAACAGGTCTCAATAACTCAGAAAATTGGTAGCTAATGGACTAGAATACTGATGATGCATAGAATTTGATCTGTGCATGGGTCAATTGTCCAAACCTGTTTTCTGACATTTAGATCTTGTGTTTTTCTTATCCTAAGAATATATCCTGTGGTATATTAAAGTATGCACACAACTGAAGTTGTTCAAGTCATTGTGTAGAGTTACCATTATAATTTTATTTGGATAAAATTAAATAAAAATCAGCTGATGTTTTTAAGTTAGGAATTCTAAGGTTTGTGTCCTTGTTAAGGCAGTTGCTTTTATATAGATTTGAATGATAGACTCTGGACACTGGTGTTCTCTGATGGTTGGGTTTCAATTAACCCAACCAGACCCAGCCTGAGTCTGTTCAAGACTATTCATTTATTAGTACATTTATAATTACACGTCAGACTGTGCACTGATGCCTTGGCATCTCTATTGAGTACTGTTGACATTATGTCACTGTGGCTGTTACTCATTAACCTAGCATACATAAATAAAATATATTTATTATTAAACATGTTGGTTCTTGTATTTCAATTAATAACTACTTAAAAAAAGATCTTTCAACACAGCAAAATAGCTGATATTGAATTGTTTTTATGTTTCTATTTTGTTTTACTGCCACCTTAATTTTAACTAAAGTTAATTCAATTGTTGATGATTGTTATTTTGATTGAAATAGTATCAAATTAGTAAAAAATAAAATATATGATAGATATATAATTAGTCACATTATTCATAAAACAAAGTTACATTTTGAAACTTGCCATTGATAAATATATGAAGATAAATCTTTTCATTAATTAACTGTATTGCAGTCATGTAAAAGTAACTAAGAATTTATAGATTACTTTTGAGTTAAAAAAAAGTAATTTTTTTTAGTAATTTTTTTTTTTTTTGGGGGTTTTATTTGTATTACTTTTGAGTTAATTAGAAATTCAACTTGAGGTAATACTGGAAAATATGTATTTAAAAAAATAACATTGTCACTGAAAAAGTATATTGTGGAAGTGTGTGGTCTTTCTCTTTTTCTTTTTAGCCTCCGGAACTACCATAAGGTATTACTTTAGAGGATGAATGAGGATGGTGTGAGTGAAGTGTAGTCTCGTACAATCTCAGGTCGACCACTTCTGAGAAGTGTGGTTAATTGAAACCCAACCACCAAAGAAC
>JAAAKQ030306884.1:0-10083 GCA_010016005.3 Zanna intricata
AAAAAAGAAAAAAAAAGTATTTTCTTGATTTCTTTTTTCCTCAAGAAAATTGTAAATACTGATGTGCTAGCTGAATAAAATATATATGTCAATCCATAAACTTTTACACAAAATGTTTATTTTTTTTTCAGAAAATTGAAATCAGATTTATTATTATAATTTAAATTTAGTTCAGCTTATCTTAATTAATAACTATTTTGTCTAATAATTATCATTGTTATGGATAGCAAAATCATTGAACCTAGACTATTCTGATTAGCCTAGTTTTAGTCATAGCTGCATTTAGTCATGTAGGATCATGATTACAGGTTTAAATCAGCATTACTGAAAGAAATTCTTGTTTACAATACTTTATATAAATAAGGTAATATGATATTAAAAATTAAGAAGCACTAAAAACAAATAATAAAGTAAATTTCTTCTTTTTTTTTCTTCTTTAAGAGTTTCTATTAAAGCTCTAAATTTGTAAGAAAAGTTAAATTGTTTTAATTTTCAATTTCTTTAAATAAAACTTTTTAGGTATAATTTATAGTAAATTTCTTTTAATATAATAAAAAAATTGTTATAAAATTCAATATAATAAAATATCTGACACAGGTTAATAGTTACTCAGTCCTAGTTACAGACAGCAAAATACAAATGTATCTGTGTAAGATGCTATAACGTTAATTGTGGGCAACTTGACTAGAGTTATGAGTAAAAACAACTCAGCTATTCTCAAAAATAACCATTATTCCTCATCAAGTACTAAAAAATTATGAGAGAAGGGAGCCTTATTCAATGAGCAGAATATTCATTGGATATATTAAGGTGATATTCAGCTGTACAAATAGTCATTCTATTTATCTGTTTGACTGGCTGTAGAGCGAAATCATTAGCTCAGAGGCAGCAAATCTGAACTGTTATCTCTTGCACCTCAGTAATAGCCATAAGAAGATTGGTAATAAATAAATCCTCTTTCTGTTAACAAAGTCTTAAAATTGTCCTATCACAACTGAATTTCAAGCACTTCTGCAGTGATTAAGTCATTTTTGATATTGTAAACACCCAATACCATACAGGAATTAATAAAGTATAAACTGATCAGCACTGCAAATACAGATTACCAGATTACCATATTTTTCATTTGTTTCAGGAGCAGAGTGAGAAGAAAGGAAGCTCAAGAGAAGAGGTTGAGAAATCCCCCCGAGGCTGAGTTATGCTTAATTGCGGATCTGGTCTCGGGGCAGGAAAGAGCAGTGAGGAAGGTTTAGTCAGTAGGGGGCAGGCTGTGGAGTCTGCTTAGTCGCTCAGCCAGGCTTTTTAGTTCGCTGGGTTTGACTAGCTGGGGGTGGTTAGCGTCCATGGTTCAAAGCCCGACACAACCCCATGGGGAGTGCGGAAATGCATTCCTTCGCAACTCATCGTCAAAAAAAAAAAAAAAGAAGAAGATTACCAGAACCATTATGCTACAATTATTATACAATTATGTACAAGTATTGGACAAACTGTACACAGCCTTAGATACACAAAGCATATAAAACAAGCATTACATATAACAACCCAAACAAATTTTGCAAATAGATTTATTAAAAACAAAAATATATACAGATACTAACACAACTTGTAAATTTTATGCATAACATACTTGAACAATATGAAATTCATTAAACTTAATAAAACATTATTAAAATAATAAAACGAACAAGCACAACACAGATCAAATATATTATCTGATTATACATTATAAGGATTTCATTATCCCTAAAGTAGTCTATAAACCACAGTATATCCTGAAGAAGCATTTTTCATGAGGTGTCTTATTATTTTTCTTTCTTTACTTTTTTTTTTTGAGATGACAGGTATTATTTCTTTGGTCATTTGCTCTATGAGAATGGATATTTTTAGCATATGAAATTACATGACTATGATTCAAAACTATAACCTCTGGATGAAAGGCTGAGATGCTACTACTCTGACATGGAGATCAGCTAGGCATCTTATTCTCCCATTGATTTCCCTTTTGTGTGGCAGGTGTATTTTTTATCTATTTATTTTTAATTTATGTGTTATCATATGATGTGTTATTTATTTAAACACATTATTTAAATGTGTTACTTTTCAGAGTAATTTATAAATCTCGTTTTTATACTACAATACACTAAACCAAATTTTCCAATCAATTTTTTTTTTAATAGTTTTTGACATAGAAACTTCAGAATGAATTAACCTCTACAGTGTATGTCACATCAATATGAAAATTTATACTGATGTATGAAATAAGTCAAAAGTATGGACACCCCCTCAACAACCTTAAAACTATTTTAGATAGAATGCTGTAACTTTCAGGATAAGATATCAGTCTTTACCTTTTCTACTTCACCTTTTAACTAGAAATATAATTTCAACCCCTTCTTGAGGGGTGGCTCAACAATTAATTCCTGCAGAGTAAACAGAATTACCTCATCAACCATTATCTCCTCCATCTATCTGTAAGCCATCCCCCTTGGGAAACAATACTGCTGCACTCTTCTCTAGCTGGACGCTGGAAAGTACTGGTAGCTTCCACTCAAACTTCTTCATCACAATCTGGTAGAATCCACCTAAGGGCCTTCATCCACCAGATCACACAATTCCTTCAATTTGTTCTGTTCAGCTATGAAATTCCATTTTTAGACTTACTTTTAGCCTCCTTGAAGCACGCTAACTTGTCTGCCTCATCTAGTTCTCTTCATAGCACCCTCTGAGGCAACCAGCAAACCCTTATGCATGCCTTACATAGTACTGCTAGATCCTCCAGCCACCAATATACACCTCTGTACCCTGCCTCCAGTTCCTTTATTAGAACCTGTATCCTATCTGATCTGAGATTCGACATCAGTCAGAATACCTGGGTGGAGTTCGCCTTGTTCTCTAAGCTTCCCACCTATAATCAAGCAGAACTGCTCTTCTCTTCTGGTGACATAACAGGTATGTCCCATGCACACTGATCCTGTTTTAGTCTGCCCATCAACAATGAATTGAATTATCTTGTGGTCACTGAGAGACTCCTCTTTGAGCACCTCCCAGTGATCCAAACAACTCACATAACCAGCACTCATGAACATATAGTCCATGATAGAAATTTCAAATTATAGTATGCCACACTGGTTTACACAAATAAAATCCATTGCCACCAAAGTGTCTCCATCCCATCACCAAGATGTCTCCCTGCATTATTGTACCTCCATGCATATGATTTAGAGTTGAAGTTGCCATCAAAAACCACGCACTTCTCTCTCCAGCATATAAGACTCTCATTCAACAAGTCAATCCTACATATGAAGTCCACAATAGTGATTGATATTAGGTGATAGATAAACACTGCAGAATATGACGCACCAGTTCAACCCAGACATAACCCACACCTGAGCCAGTGCTGTGGACAGCTATCCTCGGTATAATAACATTCAGAGTGGTATCTCCTCAATTGTTGGTTATCCATCTATTGCTTCTATGACCTTCCAATGTGGTACATTAAGGTATCCACCTCATACCTAATGGCCACCTCCCAACAAGCATCCATAGCCCCTTGATTTCGATTAGCATTGAGTTGTATTATATGCATTACTGCTCCATACCTTCTGCACGGTCCCCCGTTCCACTCTGTGCTATAGTAGTAACCTCCTGGCTTAATTTCCTCCATGCTTTGCATGGGTATTCTCTTTTCACATGGCTCTCACCATTACAACCAAAGCACAATTTGGATTAATTAGGCTCTTTGCAGTTTACAGCAATGCGGCCACCCTCCCAACATTTGAAACACTTCTGTTTCTCCTGTCTTCAAATTCTGATTCTGCAAGACACCCAGCCAATCTGGGCTCTACCCACAGATACCAGCTTCTTGGCCATTGGCCCTGGAACTGACACTGTGGCATTCTGTGTCTCATCATATGCCGGTTGCAGCAAAGCCACCTTCAACTCTCCAACATTACAACAGCCACCATGGCCAGTCCAGCCAACCTAGTTGGCAGTTGCCTCACAGTCGAAGTTTTTAAAATGGAAGATCACCAAATGCATGCACTACCCCACATCTCTTACCACAACTTCCTCCACCTTTTGGTTTAAGGCATTTTTTATATCTGCAGCATTAATAGTTTTTATCCTAACTAATGTGGACTTCTTCATTTAGGCCTTTCCTTACTGACAATACTTCACTAGCCTCCTTAATGACAGCAGCTTTCATTTCCTTAAATAGATCCACAAAGCTGTGTTCTTTTGATCGGATGGAAACCATACTCTTAGGAACTAATGCAATCTTAAGTTTCTTCAAACTGATCACTACTTTCTCTGTATCAACACAGTCTCTGTCTCACTCCTACGCCCATCGTATTCCAACAACCTCCTTGGGGTGAATCCCAGTCTACCATCTATGGCAGCATATGGCGCCTTGACACCCAGCTCATGCAGTTTATATTTTAATTTAATACACTCCCTCACTAACTTGTCTTCTTTAATAGAATCCACCACAATAGTATAGACCAGTCCTTTTTTTAACTCCTCAGTGCCCCAGTCAAAGATAATCTTTCTTTCATGATCACCTACTAATAATTGTCCAAAGCACCTAAGCTGCTGGCCTCCATGGCGCGAGTGGTACCATCTCGGCCTTTCATCTGGAGGTTCCAGGTTCAAATCCCGGTCAGGCATGGCATTTTTCACACACGATACAATTCATTCATCTCATTCTCTGAAGATATTCCTTAATGGTGGTTCCAGAGGTTAAACAAAAAAATAAAAAAAAGTACCTAAGCTTTTTGGTTGCAGCCAATTACCTAACACTTGGTGCTAACTTGAACGTCTTCTCAATAAAATTTGAGCTGGAAGCTCCCAGATCTTGAATGACTATCAAATATCCATCTCCTTTGTTTGACAATGGCTTCTCACTCCTCTTGACCTGTTTGAATACTTCTTCAGGCTACTCAGTCATAATCAGAGCAGGAATCTCATCCTCCTCTACTCTCTCCTCCAGGTGGCTTCAGAATCACATCAAACCCAAATCTCTTAGTAGTCTGGCTCACTTTGTCAATACCCAGTAATTTGACTTTCTGATTGCAATCCTTACAGACCACCCCTGCCTTGCCATGAGAGGCTTCAACTCATTAATTCTTGTAAACAGCCTGGCCATCCCATCTTTTATTCCCCTTTTGGAGTTGGGATTACTTCTAATTAATGACTACAACATCTTCAACTCTTCTTCAATACCTGTAACTACTCTGCTAGCGAAATAAAAGCATCAGCAGTTGACTCCTCCTCATCTTCACTTTCTTTTTTTTTGTTTAACCTCTGGAACCACCGTTAGGTTATATCTTCAGAGGATGAGATAAATGAATTGTAGCGTGTGTAAAAAATGCCATGCCTGACCGGGATTCGAAGCCGGGATCCGAGGTCCGGGTGCCGGCCTCTGTGGCGCAAGTGGTAGCGTCTCGGCCTCATCTTCACTTGATACTAGCCTCCATCACCTGGTGGTATTCCTATCCAGAGATCTGATCCTGCTTGCTGTCTCCTTCTTACACACTATAAATGCCTTTGTACTATCTACAGCACAAGTGGAACCTCCCGTATCGCTAGATTTTTCCATATTAGGCACAGTGTTCTTCTTCGTAGAATGTGGGAGACTCTTCCAAGGTCTGAATGGATCTACATCATCCTCCATGATCTACTGGGCCCAGAAATTAAGCTGCACTCTAGGTGGTGTCAAATCAACACTGGAGTAAAATGAATAATAATGAGTAATATTTCCTATGTATTAAACTACCTCTACTAAGTAAAAATTAAATAAGAGAATTAATTGTTTAATATAATTATCTATGACCCTTTTAATCATATAGATAACAAAACAAAATAAATTAATTTATTGTAATTTATTTAATATATTTATTGACCGCTGGACTTGGCTCAATGCTAACTCATCAGCTGATAGCTGGCAATGAGACAATCCTTCAATTAAATAAAATAATCTATTTTATCTCTACAGTCAGGAAATTTTCAACATTACAGCAAAATAATTTTTAATGGAAAAAGAAAGAAAACTTACTTAATAAAAAATAGGTAATCCATTATCTAAGTTCACTAACACTTAACAGAATCCTCTGTTGCCCATAAATCAATTTGTCTGCCAAAATATCTAAAACAGAATCTGTCAAAAAACCTGTCCAAATGCTGCTTGCAAACAAGAGCTATAAATCCACCTATACTAGACTGGGAGTCAAGACTCCACTAATACTTGTATTACTAACTTTTTTCTATTTTTTTTTTGTTTAACTTCCGAAACCACAGTTAAGTATATCTTCAGAGGATGAGATGAATGAATTGTAGCGTGTGTGAAAAATGCCATGCTGACCACGATTCGAACCCGGGACCTCCGGATGAAAGGCCAAGATGCTACCACTCGACCATGGAGGCCGGCAATTACTAACTTACTAAACCCTAACTTGATTCAAGATTTAGAAAATTTAAAAATGATTACTTTTTGTACATTTTTCACAAAAAGAAATCATTTTTAAGTTTATTCTATTTTCAGTTATTTTGTTTTATAATTTAATATATGAGTAGGCCTATAAAAAATACACTGTTCATATGAATAAAAGCAATTTGCAAGAAAAATATGAAAATATGTTTTGATAGATACAAAACATAATGATGAGATTGAAAATATAAAGAGGCTTTTATAGAGGAGTATAAAGCTCTATGAAGAAAAGAAACTAAAATTCTTCGGCCTGAACAGTGTGTGCTATTTTTTCATTTTATTTTATTTTTAAAAATATAAAGTCAGTATAGATGTTTTTTCAAAGAAATTTATGAATCTCCTTTTTACATTAGAATACTGTGATTCAAGTTTTTGCACAATTTTTTTTTTTTAAGTTTCTCATAAAAATGCATTTTATACCAAAATACTGTATTTTTAAAAAAAAATAATTTCTGGCATAGATACTGTACAGTGAGCCAAGCTCATATTATGTAACCTTATATTATGGACATATACCTGTATTATGTAATATAATATGGGATTTAAAAAAAGCATGTATATTATCTTTTACTTATGTCAATCTCTATGGCTGAGTGGTTGCAACCTGCCTTTCATCTGGAGGTTCTGCGTTCGAATCCCGGTCAAGTACAGCAATTTTTCACACACAACAAAAAATTGAATTTCAATATCATTCAGCTGTTACATGATGCCAACCAGAATAAACTGGGATAGAGAGAAGTTAATTGCTGTAGAGCTTTCTCTCCTTCAAGTCAATTTTAGACATTAAACAATTTATTCTTTATAGAGAAGAAACAGATTGAAGATATTTAATGGTATCAATTAAAAAAACTTCTTTTATTTTTCCAGTAAGGTTGAAAAATCATTATTCCCATATTTTTTCATAAATAGCCCATAAATCCCATATAAAAAAACATTTTTAGTCTATATTTCCCCATATTCATATTTAGCTCATTATTCCCATATGTTTTCAGAAGAGTATTATCCTACTATTTACATTAATATATAACACAACAACAACATAACTACTATGCCAATACAAGGGCTTATGCTAGAACAATCCAATACTAAGTGATGATGACAGCAAGAAAAATGCTCATGTCATTGCTTCATATAATTTTACATTTAAAAAATGTTCAGTTATTTATACTTATATTTACTTATTTATAATTACTTAATTTAATTTCTTAAATGTTTAATTTGACTTATTATTTTATTTAAAACTTAATTCTAGACAACTAGAGGAGGTTCCTCTACCAAATAAGAAACAGTTTTAAAAACAATTGGATTTGGTGAAAAGTACTGGTTTAATAAATGTTACGTTCATTGTTTGATGTTTTTAAGGTTTCTACACTTTATGCCCTAACAATGGACTGTATGGATCAAGATACCTCAGTATGTTAAATAAATAACATACATTCAGATACATGGTAGCAATGTAAAGAAGGTATGTTGTTAATGACTTGGGTAGGAAATGCTCACCATAGGGAACATCAAAGTCATACACTAAACTCCCCTACTGTGTGCAGCCAACTAGCGATATTGGTTGTCATTTTTCTTTCACTGAATATCATTTTCCTTTTAATGTAAAAACAGTAAGCTAGTTGCAGATAGACTTTTTGGTCCATGCACAAATGCAAACCTAAAATTAATTAACCATAAAGCAGGATGTCTAGGAATTCATCTAGTAGGGGTGTCAATGAGAACTTTAACTGGTACTTGCAACAACAGAATCAGAATAGTTCCACTATTCCTGGGAAATCTTTGGCATAAAATCTTAAGATAAACTGGGACTATCCTAACAAAGCACATTGCACATTGGGAAACATTGTATAGTAGGACCTACAACCAAAATCTGCGTTAGCCATCTTTGTATGCAAATAAAGCCTTAATATAACTAATAAAATTTATCCTATCAGTTTAAATAGAAATTTCATTAAACAATATTAGTTAACAGAATCTATATTAGTGTCTATAAGTTAAAACAACTTATAAAATAAGTTATTTTATAACAACAGTTATAAGAATTTATACTGATTTGAATACAAGATCGTGGATACTGGTGTTCTTTGATGGTCGAGTTTCAATTAACCACACTTCTCAGGAGTGGTCGATCTGAGATTTTACATGACTACACTTCATTTACACTCATACACATCATTCTCATTCATCCTCTGAAGTAATACCTTACAGTAGTTCTGGAGGCTAAACAGATAAAGAGAGAATTTATGTAAATATTAACATCCTTTTGCAATATCACATTTCAAAGGCCTCTCTTCCTTAACTTTCTGTTTTTCCATTTTTACTTCTGTACTCCACACAAATATAGATTTGAAATGAATAAATGGAAAGAAATTTATAGTAAAATCTTGTAGAGATAAACTAAGTTGTGGGAGGGGGCTATGCATTAAGACATCCAAATGTTTAAAAAATATATATATATATTTGTATAATAGTTACATTTAAGTTCTGTTATATTGGTTACTGACAGAAGATGCAATGAAGTCATCATTGTTTTTTTTTTTTATTAATCTGAATCTTTATTTTGGCTTTTGAGGCATTGTAACTTTAATTTTTTTGAGATGTGTTGATTAAAAAATAGAAATTTTGGATTTTTTTATAAATAAAATACTAATAACAATGATGCACCAGGAATTGTTCTGAACTTCAGCTTTGTAATCCTGTGTTTTTTTTTCAGAACTTTGTTTAGCTTGAAATCCTAATCACATCTTTCTTTCATACTACTTTTATCTTAGTCATAGTAATTGCAATTCTAATTTTTTTTAATTGATACAATAATGCACCTAATGAAACATTAATTATATTCTTTAAATCAAAGGCTTAGTAACAATTTGTATAGTGAATAATAAACAGGTTATCGGTATTCGCTTGTGTATGTATGCAACTATATTCATGGATGCTTATGTATATGTATAGTTTATATTAACAGACGCACCGCACACCGATATATTCTTTACAATAACAAATTAAATTTCTCTATCAGATCTATACACAATTGTATTATATTATTTTTCTATGCTATTCATAAGCTCATCATAAATGCTGACTAGACAGTTTTTTTATATTAAGTTTACACACACATGCATATATATTTACACTCTAATATGATGATGTTTGAGAAATGCTATGTTGTATTTAGTGGGTAATTAAATAATTTTCTCAATGTAAAACTCCTTTAATTATAAAAAATAAAATTTCTGATAATAAACTATTTGTATAAAAAGAAATCTTGTAGATTACATTTTGATCTCAAAATACAATAATATAAATAGAACTATAAAAAGGAAAATAACTCTAAAAAATTTGGATTTAATTTAAACAAAAATAGATTTTGCAAGAGAATTAAAGATAATAGTAAGGAGGAAGTTAGAGATGAGGAAAACAGAGGAAATGGAAAATGAGATAGAAATTCGAAGGATGTAACTAAGTATAACAAAAAAAAAATAAGACAAATGATAGTTTTTTAACCCTGCTGTTCTGTTTAGGTCATATTGACCCGAAAACATTTTTATTTACTTATAATTTTCCTCCCGTTAATGATATAAGTTTCTGATTCTATG
>JAAAKQ030306895.1:0-10083 GCA_010016005.3 Zanna intricata
CAATAAGTGTTATAGTGCCGAATTAGGAAGTTGTGAGAACATACTGAGATGAATGCTATCAGGACCAGGAGAGGTTTCACGTAAATTTTTAAATGCAAGTGACAACTAGTTGAATGAAAATGAAGCGTTTAATTCACTGACAGAATCACCGACGTTTCCATACATATGTACGTACACACATATGTTTCCAGTATGCTTCCATATATATCTTGCATCTCTGAAATTAATTACTATATAATGAAGTGAGAGACATAGAGCGGAAAGAATCTGCTAATGTACTTGCCACTGCAGAAGATGATGAAAGGTGTTCTCCTCAAGAATGAGTCTGAGATGACGGTACAAATTTTAGATGTTAATTTGTAAGTTTGCGGTTAAATTTTCGCAGTGCCTGCCGTCGTTTGCTAATAGCGTTTTGGCAATTATCATTTCACCAAGGAATGGAAGGACGTTTACGTTTTCCCGATGTTTGTGTTATATATTTGTTAGCATTCTCAGGTATCAGGGACGTACATACTTGAGACTCAGGAGCCAAGTGTGAGCCATGCGTGAGAAGTCCTGGAGGACTAGATGCTGTTGGATCACAACGCGATTCTGTATGCCATCAGTCCCTGTGAGAGGGGGCAGCAGAAGGTCCCTCATCCAGTAGTTGATCAGGAGGATTATTTAGCTTCCTTCCAGGCAAAATTTCTGGCACGTCTCGGCGATATCGACCTCACGGACACTGAGAATATCTCAGGCATCGTAGCTGATACCTTTAAGGAGACTCAACCGATTGGTCAGGCAGGCTATAATAAGAAACATGCGTAATGGTTGACTGCCTAGGTTGTTAGGTTAAAAAGATCTTGCGTGAACGCCAGGCGAAGATTACAGAGAGTCAATAGGAAGGATGATATCGAACACCGTATCTACTGGCAAGATGAGCTCAAAAGGATTAAGCAGAATCTGAACACGAGATCTCGAGGACAAGACAGCAGAATTGTAGAGAACTCTGCGATGCCCACAACGAGGATATCTGGGAAGACTGATACAAAATTGTTACCAGAATATTTGGTAGGCGTCTTCCCGTACTCGACAGGGCGAGTATTGAGTTGTGCGGATGCTCTCTTTCCTAGATGCGGTGAGACGAACCGCAAGGAAATAGCTACCGTTGACATTCCACTCATTACCATAGAAGAGCTCGTGGGGGTTGTAATATCAAGCGTAGTAAGAGTCCTGGCTTGGACGGCATGGCTTGGCAGGAGATTAGGCTTGTAAAACTCGCTCTGTAGTGCATGGTTGATGCATTCAATTGTCATTACCCGGGCGGGAATGGTTCCTAGATTCCTGTAAGTCCGCTCGGCTTGTGCTCTTCAGGAAGGAGGGGTGGCAAGGCAGCGAACCAGCATCTTTTAAGCCGATCTGCTTGCTCAACTCCTGAGTAGCTTTCCAAAGGGTGCTAGGTAACAGGCTCAACCAAGAACTAGAGACAACTGGCGGTCTTATTAACCTCCAATTTGGTTTCCGTAAGGGTAGGTCAACTGTAGATACCATATCTAGTCATGACCAACGTCCGGGAGGCCAAATCAGATTTTGTTTCTTTTGTTTTCGGGGGTGATCCTAATGGCCAACATCGGGCCCCCTCGCACATCGAAGCCGAGGGTCTTGTCTCAGGTGGTGCTCTGGAAAGTACTGTATGGAACCCCAGTCTGGTTCATCGTGCTACAGAGTGGAAGAGCCCGTGCAATTCTTAGCAAGGTGCACAGTGGGAAGGGGCTTGCGTGACGTTTGGATCTGTCACATGGCGGGTGTCTTCCCTTCGGCGTCAAGAGGGCTGTCTCCCTTCGGATATGATGCGGATACAGGACCATCTCAGGCGATACTGCTAGCGTAGTGGCCGGACTTGCGCCCCTGGATCTCCTCGTTCGGAAGAGGGAGTAGATATATAGGTGAGTGGATGAGTCGAATAAGCCCACCGGACTTGTCTAGTGGTTAACGCGTAATCGCAGATCAGCTGATTCAGCAAGTCGAGAATTCTAAGGTTCAAATCCTAGTAAAGGTAGTTATTTTATAACGGATTTGAATACTAGATCTGGATACCGGTGTTCTTTGGTGGTTGGGTTTCAATTAACCACACTTCTCAGAAATGGTTGACCTGAGATTGTACAAGGCTACACTTCATTCGCATTCATATATATCATCCTCATTCATCCTCTGAAGTATTACCTTACGGTACTTCCGGAGGCTAAACAAGAAAAGAGAAAAGAGAGGGGTGAGGCGGATGAGGAGGTATACCTTGCTCGCAGATGGCAGAAAAGATGGGATCAGTTGACGAAAGGCAGATGAACCTACAGACTAATCCCGGACCTCCCGAGATGTCTGTGCTGAAAACACGGGGAATTAGGGTACGAGTTAACCCAGTTCCTTAACGGTCACGGATATTTTAAGACATACTGGTACGCGCAGACACTGAGACCCTCCACGGGCTGCGATTACTGCGAGGAGGACGACACCGTGGAACATATGGTGTTCGTGTGCGATCGGTTTCTGCAGCTTAGAGGAATCATGCAGAAAAGATTTGAGTCTGCATACCCAGAGAATATCAATGGAACTATGGTTAAGACCGAACGATCGTGGCATGCACGAATTTTAAATATATATATATATATAAAAACAATTATCAAAATAACATTGTAATAAAATTTTTAAAAAATGCAAGATTCCGACAAGTTTAAGGCGAGGGGCCAGCGATAGAGGCGTGGATGGAGACAAGACATATTGGGTGCTGTGATAATACCGTAAGGTGGGCCCGGCATCCCATGTTGTAGTGGTGGAGGGGTTTTAGAGGGTAGGCCCACAAGGGAGAGTTCCACACTATTATGGATATGAAACCACATGGTACCTATATATAAAAGATTTCTCCGAAAAAAAACTTAAGCTTGTGAGAAAAACCTTAATATGAATTCGTTGCCACTTTTAATAAGTTACAACCGTTTAAAAAACCGGTTATTTAACCGTTTAAAAAATCGTAATTTATTTTAAATAAAATTTAAAGATTTTTCTTTTACGCAAATATACTACTCTGTCGATGAATTTTTTAAACAATACTAGTTAAAAACAAGTAAACACTGTACTTCTTTATCCCATACAGCATGTACTGAAAAAGTTCTCAAATAATTTTCATTAGCGCGTTCTGAATTATCATTTATTTTGCAATTATTTTGTATTACTACATTCTTCAAGTATCTACTTTAATATTATTTCATGTGTATTGTTTTTTAAGTTATACACTTAAGATAAATCAACTCTTGTTTTATCCTAGCAAATCGTTTTATGAAACAATAATTCAGCTCAAATATATGGACGTTTTATATACAACTGTCAAGTCAACCGTTTCTTTAATTTACATCGATAACAGCCTAAATAAAATGTAATTAAATATAAACGATTCTAAAACAATTGTAGATATAAATATAACTTTAAGTATTTTAACACTAAAAATACTTAGATACACAGAAAACAAAAAACTCGAATCAAAACTTTTACTGAATCAAAATACATTGTAAAATACGGAACGGACTTGTTTCTCTTATTTATTATTTTTTTTATGCAATTTCAAGAAAAATGCAAAGTTTAATTCAAATTACATTTTTTTAACATAAAAATGAATTATACAACAGCAAATAATTATGTAAATGAATGTAACTTCATTTATTCTGCGTAAAAAAAATGATTAAAACAAAATTAGTAACAATTCGTTTTAATAATAAAAAAATGAGTCATATTTAATTAAGAGCGATGAAATATTTTACCTTTCATCTACCGACCGGCCAATCATAGCTTAGTTTTGAAAATTTTCCTTAGATCGAGATCGATCGCTACCATCATCACATTTTTTATGCTTTTTTGTGTTCGATTTACTTGTGCGGACAGGGCTTATCCGAGTAAATATAGCATTATTGCCCGGAAGAAAGGTAGAAATTTAATTTAGTCACTAATATTATTTGTCCCGATTTTTTATATGGACACATAAAAAGCAACTGTAGTAGAGACACTAGTCAGAGTCGTTTTCTCTAAGAATTATGTTCTCTTTGCTTCTAACCCGTGCGGTAAACAGAGTAAAATTTTCAATTATAGGACTAAATATTAGCTGCGTTGAAGTAGGATTTTACTTGTTATATAACAGTATGTTCAGCTCAGCAGAGAAGAAAATAAGGAAATTTATTTACTTTTCACTTTTCTTTGTAAATCTGTTGTAAATGTTTGTAGCTCTTAAAAACATCTTATGTTTTCACACAAAAATTACAGATTACTCAAAAAAAAAAAAAAAATCATTTTTTTCAATAATTGTCGATGAATTTCTGAGTTTTTTTTTTAATATCATCCTCAGAGTGAAGAAACCAAGCAAGACGAGTGAAATTTTATAAGACTAGGTTACAGTCAGCCTTGCCGATATGGCAGTCAAACATTGGTGTCATTATTATGTCATGCTACAGAAATAAGATTTTTATATGCGGTTAGAAGATATATATATATAAATGAACCAAATACAGAATAATTACATAAATTCCCATGTAAATAAATCGTTATAACATAGGACATCACAAAAACTGGTCTGACCATTTATTATGCAAGCTCGCTTGTACTCCTTCTGTGTGCATGGAGGTACAAGCCGATTGAAAGAAGATATATAGAAAGACCGAATGAAAAATTGGATACCGGAACTGGGCCTATTAGCCTAATCCTTTTTGGTTGTCTCAGCCGTTGTATTGATAT
This sequence comes from Zanna intricata, assembly GCA_010016005.3. Lineage (NCBI taxonomy): Eukaryota > Metazoa > Arthropoda > Insecta > Hemiptera > Fulgoridae > Zanna > Zanna intricata. The sequence goes on from JAAAKQ030306895.1 coordinate 4,753, forward strand.
AGAATGAATTAGAAGTTTAATTTAGATCTAATTCTTTACCTAAAATTTCTTTAAGTATTTTTTTTTTATCGAGGAGAAAAAGGGATTCTTCAGAGAATTTAAAAAAATTTACAACTATAAATTTGTTCAACCGTTTTATAAATATTTTCGTATACTAACAAGTTCTAATGTCATTTATTAGTTTCTTTATGAACGATCTTAATATATGAGTTGGCATATACTGCAATAAAATTATTCCATAGGTTTCCACAAACCTACTTATTTCAGTTCTTTTGTAGTAATTATGCGTTTCTAAAGAAATCACCTTTTCAGATTATCAGCCTAACTATATTAACTTGCTTTATAAATAAATTATGAAAACGCCGTTATTAAATATGAGTCTTTAACATAATTTCTACATTTTTTTTAAGTTTCCTTAGTTAAACAGTATTGAATATTAAATAGAGAAGTTATCGATTCAAGATATACTACTCTCATAAAAGGAAAATTCATCATAGGTATTAAGTCTGTGATAGCATTTGAAGGTATTAAACCTTCGGAACATAGAATAAGTTTTTACTTAACACTACAGGTACCAACGTTATTTGTAATACCAGGTTTCAGATCTCAAATAGCATTATCATTTTTCTGCCATTAAATTAGGGATAAAAATTTCTCACCACGGTTTTAAAAATCCTTTTATAACGCCGAAAAACAGTATAGCAGTGCCATTAATGAAAGGTTATAAACCATAAAGACCTAAACATTATTAAATGTTTATCCGATATCAATTGGGGCTCAGATGCAGAAATATTACTGAGACTGTATAAAGCATTGGTTCAATCGAAACTCAACTACGGATGTATTGTATATTAATCCTCTAGAAAGTCGCACTTACGAGAGTTAGACGTAATACATAACAGCGGAATAAGATATGCCATAAGCGCATTTCGTACAAGTCCGGCGACAAGTCTAATGTCGGAACCCGGAAGACTGCCACTACGTTATTGAAGAAGGATCCTATTGCTAAGATATTTGGTAAAAATGTGGGCCTTTCCTACCCGTATAAATAATAGCGCTTTTAACAATCATCCTTTGACTGTATTATGCGAACATAATGCATAATTATGGTACCTATTCCAGATCAGCGAGAATACGATATAACGAATTAACAAGAAAATACGAAATTGTTTTACCAGATATTTTATCGTCAATTTCTACTAGACAAATACCGCCATGGCTTTTACCAGCGGCAAACCCAACATTGGATGTCTCCTATGGAAGAATAAAAGAGAAGCCAACAGTAATCCCCCAACAGGAATTTTTATCTACCGTCAGTAGTTACGAAGAATACATAAAAATTCATACTGACGGTTCTAAAACTGAACTCGGTGTTGGATGCTCCATATATATAAATGGAGAAGCCCATTCTTGGAAACTGCTAGATATGGCAAGTGTTTATACGGTAGAACTTACTGCCATACAGCGAGCTCTTTGCTACTCTGAAAATTTTTGCGAAGAGAGAGTGCTTGAATGTTCTGACTAGTTACGTGCACATACTGCAATCCGGAACAAGAACATTAAAGACGTCCTTATCGCAAACATCCTGTCTATGTGCGGTATTTGTAATAAAGGACTTACAGGCAAGCATCTAATGGAAGCGTGTACCGTATATGGGGACCTCAGAAAGAGGTTCGGTTTAATAAATAATACTGCTGCTGATTTGGAGAATGGAAATGAAGAAAAAATAGTTGCGTATCTGCACGCCAGTGGACTATTAACAACTCTGTACACAAACTTAAGCTGTGTAAATTAATTAATTAATTTTTAAGTAAAGTAGTTTAATTCTATGGATATGAAAATTTGTTAATAATGTTGGTATTGTGAAGACAATCGTTTCTCATTTTGTTTTCTGTGTTTTATTTATTGTTTCATTTTAATATCAGAGCGCTTTACACCCTGTAAATGTTCTCTGTGTCTTAATGCATATGAGTGCTTAAATGTTTTGTCTTTTGGTGTTTTTAAATAAAATGTTAGGACCCTTTACACCCTTACATATGACGACCCTGATAGCGATTTAAATTTATTTTAAAGGATGTGAAGACGGCTAATGACCATAGAAGTCGATGCCCATAGAACCAAAAAAATAAATAAAAATAAAAACCATTTAAAAAAATAATAGTAGTAATAATAATAATAATAATAGTTACCATAGGTCACGAGTAGACATGTATTACATACATGTCCATTTTAAACTAACGAATCGTACTTACAAAGAAATACTCTAAGTATGCGACCTTAATAAGGCTGAACGTAACTCGTTCCATCCTCAATGGGAATATCGTTGCTTATGGACAAGTTTTTAAGTAGCTGGCATCATCTGGTAAGCGGCAAAATTTATTGCCAGGTGAAGGAAAAAGAAGTAATACTACAACATTGTCTTGAAGAGAGGCTGCGATTTTACCGTGTCAACCTAGAGTTACTTCTCTAACTATCTAACCGACTTGCTGTGTACGTGTTCACAAATTACGTAGAGAAAAAAAATTGTAGGCGTACTCTTTTTCTTTGTCCCTTACACTAATACGTAAATAATCACAGAAAAGATGTTATTTTTTGTTTTATATTAATTAATTCTTTATAGGCTACATTATACGTAAAGAGAGGTCAACTGTTTTTTTTATTACGAACAGCTGTTCGTTCTTCTAGCGACACGAGTAGGCGAGAGAGTACATATGGAAAATGCGATGGTCAGCCGACTATTTGTTCAGTGATCCTTACCGATTGAATGTAACTTTATTTATTCTATCACTTTCTTTATAAAATTGAAAAATATGTATATATAAACATATCTTTCCGATAATAGACATTGATTCACAAAATCATTCCTTAAAAAAAATAAACTTTATTATTAAATGAACTCTAAGAAAAGAAGGTTGTCAATTCGATCTGTATATTTAAATTTATTTGCCCGTTTTAATTTAAAAACTACTGAATCGATTATTATTAGAATTTTTGTGGCTCGTTAGAGATTTTTGAGAAATGGTTGTAGACTTAGATAATTAACCGAACTCATGTGTAGTGAAAATTAGTAATAGTATGATTTCTTAGTTTTTCATCTCGGTGTACATGATGTAGGACTACGTCTAAGTGTATATACGTATTTCTAAATTTTTGTTTGTCTTTCTTTTTTTAAATGTTTTCATTCTGCATTTCTTACCATCTGCATCTTTTAAATCTAAGTTGAACCATTTAACCAAAACATTTTAACCAAATTTTAAATTGACATCCAAGTATTTGATGTATAAAATTATGAATTTTTTTGTTTTAAATATATATATATATTTAATAAGAATCTAAAATATCTCCATTAAATAATTTATAGCGCAAAAAATCAGAAAATAAATTGCGGTGAATCTTCTTATTATCAGTAATAGTACAAGAACAATTGCTGATAAAAAGAAAGATATTGTGTATTGCGCAGTATTAAGAAGGATTACGAGATTGAAGCTACTTGATTAGCACATCAGCCAAGGTTATGTTTTTTAAAGGAAATTGATTACCCGACCATAAATAGATTTCCGTCTACAAAATCACGCAAACACTAAGGACGCCGTAACTCAAAGCGATTACATCCTTAACACGTATTCGATGCGAATTTAAGTAAAATCAACAGTAACTCATCATGAAAAAACATTAACTATAAGAGGAAAATTAATATGTTGACAAAGTACGATTTATCCGTAGTAAGACCGCTAAACGAGACAGATAACTTTATCTCCAAAAGAACTACAGGTCCTCTTCAATGAGTGAACATCTATTCCGCATTGAACAACTAGAATCTCTCAGTACATAGAATATTTTTACCGAAATGGAAGTAGTAAAATTAGATGTCAACAATTTTCGTAGATCAGCGTAAATTTATATGCAAAGCAATGAATCGAGACGAGATAAGCTCAAGGCTTCTTTAAGGAAACCCCATCCCCAGAATTGTAAGCTGCGTGTCAGAAATAACCGGTTAAGCTATACAAACCGTTAAGCCAGATCCCAATCGGAGAGTTTTAGAATCTGTTTAGAGAACCTACAAACCGAGTGAATGTAAGTACTCACACATTTATAAATTATTTTCCACCGAATTTAATATTAATTTATTTTGGTGTATGAAATTATAAAAAGTTTACCGTTCAGAGTTTCATATTGATGAAATACTTTCGACCGGTTGGTTTATTGGAATCATCAGCTGTTTGACTGTTCGATGCTATTTTCCATCCTTTTCTATTCTATTTCAGTCTTTTAAACTCATCATATTTACTACATTCTATATATCCAAAATTAACTGTTTCAGATATTCCATTATTTTTTCTTCCTCTTCAGTTTTGACCTTCTATAAGTCCTTGCATTACCAAATTAACTACACCGGGTGTCTTAATGCACGGCCAGACAACCAGATTTATTTCTTTACAGGATTCAGCCACAAAACTTTCTCTCCTCTTATTCACCTTAACCTCATCGTTTCGGATTTTATTTACCGTATTTATTATTTATTTTTTATTATTATTATTATTATTTTGTTTACCTTATGTTCGAGTATCCTCTTATAACGCTACATTTCAAAGGTAGTTATTCTTTTTCTTTCTGTTTTTCTTATTATCCATATTTTACTTCATTAAAACTCCAAATAAATAATTTCAAAAATTTATTTTTAATTCTTAGATCTATATTCGACGCTAGCAGATTTTTTTTGCATCAAAGTTATCCTTATTCGTACAGTAGTACTATTGATATCTAAATTACTTCTTCTATCTTTGGTAATTTGATTACACAGATAATAAAATTTTCCTAATTCTAGAAAAATGCACTCTTATTTATTTTCAGACAGATCTCTCCGATTAATAAATCATCTCTTCTCTCCGTATCTAATTCTAATTCTAATTCAATTTGACATGGGCGAATGATTCGTATTTAGCACGATATAAACTTCCCCACAATTATTTTAACAATATAATCACGGTTGCCAATTATAGTGAGAACGTGTGATTCGTATAAATAACCATTACGATATCAAGCCTTCTCACAATAATTTATTTAACACAACAAAACAAACAAAATACACTTACAACGCTTAAAAAAATCTACATGAAACAATTTATACTTTCGCACAATGTTACCACGTGGACTACGTCACACGAATGAATCCAATCCATGGGTCTCTAACCCGTTTATATACTGTTAGGTGTCCTTCTAGAAAATACTAGGAACATCTATTTGCTTCTATTAGAAATATCTTCATTATTTATAAATACAATTAACTCTAAACAATATAAATAATTACTTTAATTACAGAACTAAACTTTA
>JAAAKQ030306927.1:0-10082 GCA_010016005.3 Zanna intricata
TGATTTTCATCTGTTCCCATACATGAAGCAGTGGCTTGCATCTCAGCGGTTCGCCAATGATGAAGAGCTTCAAAACGATGTAACAGGTTGGCTTCGGTCGCAGGCGGCAGATTTTTATGCAGAAGCCATTTCAAAAACTGTTAAATGATATCACAAGTGCTTGAATTTGTTTGGAGATTATATCAAAAAGTAGAGAAAAGTCTTAGTTTTAAGATATATATAATAAAATTTTTGTATCTCAACTGGTTTAATTTTTATATCAAAACGGAGGTTACTTTGTGGACGACTCTCGTAATAGTAAATGATGAAAGAGAATCTTTTTTTGGGTACTCACTGGAGGACAGGCTATGTAATAGGGGCTATCTGTATATGTGAGTATACTTATCCATTCCACTTCTGTTTTTTTTTTTTTTTTTTTTTTTTTTTTTTTTTTTTTTTTTTTTTTTTTTTTAGATAAAAGGTCTATTTCTTCTAAATCTCTCAAAAAAAAAAAAAACTTTCTGAAATGAAATAGCAGCTAATAATGTCAGCTACTTTGAAAAAAAAAAACTTTTTCTTTATTAATTTATGAAACTTTTCCTGTTCTTAAAAGTAGCACATTTTTTCAAGTACAAAACATAATTTTTTTTTTTTTTTTATTATGCTTTTTAAAAAATTGGGTTTATCTTTTAATTAAAGATAGATGTCTTTACATTGCAACAGAATCTTCTAGTGAAAATTTATTAAAACAAGATTTAACACTTTCAATCCTACACTTTTTAATATGATTGTAAGCTGATAAACCAGCAATTTTTTATAATATCCAATTAGACATTGAAAAATTATATATATTTACATTACTGCTGACTTGATATGTGAAAGGGAATTTCTTGTTTCTACTTTCTTCAAAGATTTTGATTTGTTATCACCATTTTTTTGTTAATATGTATAAACAAACTCCTTTTTTATTATGAAAAGGCTCAGTTTATATTATACAATAGATCTGATTGTATTATTTCTATGATTCATTCCTAACAATATTTAAGTCAAAATTATTGAAAATGGATTACTACTGTTCAAAAAGAAGAAAAGAAAAAAGATAATGTACTACATTAGAAATGTACTTATTTAACAAACAAAAATAGAAATGAAATTTCTTCATGCTACATTTTGTTACATTATGTTTCTCGCATTTTCATCATATTGCAGGAAAATCTAGAGATATACCTTCATTAAATTGCAAATAGACTAATTGAATTTAGCCCAGTAGTAATGTACAATGACTTTAAATGGAAGTATTCAGGGCTGTCCATTTTTGTGATACAAATAGATAAATATGCTATTTCTCTATGTTCAAATACATATCATAATAGGACAAAAGTGCCAATAATTGCATTAAAAATATTGCTGCAAGTGCTCCGGCCTTGAGCCTTTGATTAATTAGTCTCTAACTTATGTTAATTCAGAAATGAAAAATGGAAGCTAGTAAAATAGGATATGCGTAAAATAGATATCAATTTTTTCGTAATGGCTAATTTCTGGGAATTAAGAAAATTGCTGTTCTTTATTATGTTTTTTTTTTATTATGTTCTTTATTATCCACCTGTGTGAAACAAAAAAACTTTAAAAAAATTTTTTTTTTAATTATTGATTGAACACTGTTCAAGTTAAAAATTTTCACACTGTGCCATGTATGTTGTACCACTATGAAAATTAAGAGTCAACTGTATTCTGATGAAAAATTATACAGTTAAATTTGGCTTAAAGATTTTGTAATTTAATGTATTTTGCTATCATAATATTATTTTTTATTTTTCAATGTAGATGGAATTTATGTTTACTTTAATGTTTAATTAAAACAAATAGTTTTTATTTAATTAATGAATAGTATATATTTAACCATGAAATTGAATATAAAAAAGTTACTTAAAAGTTGTCTAAAATGTTATATTAAAAATTGACATCAATGAGTTTGTTATAGAATAATTTATTTGAAATTGTAACATTTTTATAGAATTATTAATAAATTTATAGAACTATTTTATAGATTTAAATTATTTTTACATTTTTCCAGGTAATATTATCATTGAGTGAAATGTTTTGGCGACAAATGGGTGGGCATTTACAGATTGTTGAAACTTGTAGTAAAGGTATAACATGGGGTATTGCTGCTGATAACACGCCATGGGTGTACACTGGAGGATGGGGTGGAACATTTCTAGCTGGTAGTACATCTACATTTCATTTATAATCATATATTTTTATCTATCTTTTATTTATAAAAACATGTATACTGCAAAAATAGTAAAAGTTACATAGCATTTAATATCCTTTCTTACTAATAGATTCACAGGAGATTCTGTCTGACCATACTTTTATACTCGTATAAAAGTTATGGTGTGCTTAGATGAATTTTTTATGTGCTGTCTTCATTACAGGAATACTTTTCTTTATTAAGATATATTATTTTCTTGAAGATCCCACTTTTTAAGTGTATTTATTTCATCTAATAGTAATTTAATAATTTATTATTTAGATAAAGAGTGAAATTTTTGTCCTTAAATACATCTTTATATATATGTACTTATTAGTAGATTATCTTTACATAATATAAAGTTAAAAAAACCTATCCAAGAAAAATATTTTTGCTTAAATTACATTACATCGCATAAAGTAGCGCATATTTGATTTAATTTATTGTCCAGATAATATTACAAGGCATATTCATAAAGTAAGGCTTATACTTATATATCCTATTTAAAGTTGGCTTAAATATTTAGTGGGTCTGAATACAGTTTCACGCATGCAAGGCCATCTATCTGCTATTTATGAAGCCATTGCAGTTATTTTGATTCAGTAGTCGTTTGCCCGCCGGTGAATGCAAATTGCAATGTTCATGACAATAATTTCTCCTGCCAATTGCAAAGTGCGTGCTGTGATTTGATTTTTGTGTGCAAAAGGATCTTCAGCTGCTGAAATTCTTTGGGATATGTGCCTAATTTATGGAAGTACTGTAATGAGTGAAGGAAAGGTTAGAAAATGGTGTCAAGACTTTAAAAATGGTTACCCAAATGTGCATGCCGAAGAGCAGAGTGGCAGGCCCAGTATTCAGGAATGGAACGCAAGGATGGCAAGAGTTTCCATTTCCTCCCTACAATTTGCAGAGCCTGGACTGATGTCCCCTGTTGCTGTGTCTTTCTTGTATCGAACGGTCATTGTTTTTAACTAGCGGTTTTAGATTATAGTTTTAATTTAGGACGGATTTGGTATTTGCGTTTCGTTCCTTTGGGCATTTTGAGAAATACTGGGGCTGAATTCAAGAGGCTAGGCATGCAACAGCCCGGTGCTCCTGGTGTGATTCCCCTTCAATCCGTCTACTGAAGTCCTTTCGGTGCTAACGCCTTTTGGGCCCTAGTATTTGGCGAAAGCAATGCTTCTCCTCTTTCCGGAGGGAATCACATGTACTGAAGTAAATTGTAAGTGTGGGTAGGAAAATTGGTAGTAGGTGAGGAGAAAGTTCACATCTTCTTCAGTTTGGCTGCCCTTCCTGCAGGTTCTCTACTGGCCTGAGAACCTCTGTGTACTGGATCCTTGTCATGGCGTGGTTCTTCTTTTCTTCTTCTTCGTCATCATTTTCTTCTTTCTTTTGTTCTTCATTCACCTGCCTTTTCATAAAACTGGCTGTAAGCTAGTTATAATACCGTAAACCTTCACCCATGGCCCTGAGGGGCTCACAGGGAGACAGGCCTCTTTGTGGTTACCTGTCATGGGCTGCTGGACTGGAGACCTCTTCTTCTTGTGGCCATTGGCTGCTGGGCTCTTCTCCTTAGTTCACTCTTCTTCTTGGTAAGGTAAGAGGAAGAGTAAAACTTAAAATGTGCAATCTTTTGCATGCACAGGTTTGGGGGTGGCTATCACCGGAGCGTAGCTGTTAGTTTTAGTTTCTTCCAGGCACAGTGCACCCAGAGTCGGTTTTGAGGGGATCGCCTGGCAGCAATGAAAAGCCATTGTTGGTTGTAGATCCCTGAAGAGGCATACCTGAAACAGACAAATAAAATTTGAGAGAGGGGGGAAAGACACCCTACTGAAACAAATGTTTGTTTCCCTAAATTTTTTGGGGGGGCGACAAACCTCATATCACACGCTTTGCAGTAGGTTTTTGCTTCTGACAAGGTAATGTTCTTAAATCAGAAGGGCTCTTTGTGTTGTGGATTCCCATAAGGATTCCTCATGTGATCCATCAACACATCCTAAGTCAGCTTACTGTGGGGAAAAAAAAAATTGGGGCCAATATCGGGCGGCGACTTCAGTCCTGCCCTACTCAGGGCAGGCACTGCCTGATGCTACAGTTATGGAACACAGCTTACGTGGTTATTGATATTTTCCTTTTTGGAACTCTGGAACACAACGCACGTGGTTATTGAGTCATTATAGGCTACCAGAACGTCGCTTGTCTGTATGTCCAGTTTGCCTATGGTGGTTCATCCAGTACAGCATGCACTTTCTTTTCCGAATGCACTGTACTGCTGGGACGTCATTGCAGATGTCCCTGAGATGGCTGTACTCTGACACACAGCCGCTCTCATGAACACTGCATGCCTGCACCATGCCTACCACCAATATGGTATTTAGTCCTATATCATGGTGTTTCTGACAAAACACGCATTTCTGGCACTCCAAAGATTGTCCGTAGCACTATGTTTTGTACCACTTCCAGTTTTTTCTGGCTGCTGGAGCTCAGTAGTGCTCCCCACACCAGGTAGGCATATGTTAGAATTGGAAGAACATATATCTGGTAAATCAATATTTTAGTCGCCAGTGGGTAGGGTCTGGCGCAGTTAAATACTGGGTCACGTATTTTACATGTTTCACCATTGTGAGCAGTTTGTCCTGGACAACTCCCATGTATTTAACATTACCCTTTTATGGGATTTTTTCCCCATGCGATTTCCAACTATCTGGTCGAGGTGCGTGGTCTCTTACATGTGAATAACACAGCCATTTGTCACAGTTTGCATTGATCCTCCACATGTTTAGCCACAGCGCCACTAAATCTAGTTGTCGCTGGAGCCTTTCGAGCGCACAGTCTGCATTCCTAGACTCATAGTAGTATGCCGTATTGTCTACGTACAGTGCTGTCTTTACGCCCATCCAAGCAGTATATCATTTGTATAAGCCATGTATACGAACAGCGAAAGAACTGCGCCCTGGGAAACTCTAGCCGTTATCACCCTGGTGGAGGACATAGATCCCCCCTATGCGGACAACAAATCACCGTTCGAGGAGATATGACCACAGTAATTTCACGTAACAGCGGGGGGTTGTTTTGGTGTGCACTAGTTTGTACAGTAGACCATCATGCTGACTTTTTTTAAGGTCTTAATAACGTCGAGAAAAATTTACAAAAGTGCCTACATCTACGATGTGGGCAAACTTTGACGTGACAATGTTACATGAGATCAACACAATGAAACAACTTTTTTTGTTGGTATACGAAATATATTTGCAATAATTATCATTAACAATATTATACATTATACAAGATGAGCACAGATATTTTAATTAAGCAACTTTTGAAGTTTGATATTTATATCCTGTTCTTATTTGTAATTTTGTTCAAGATCGCACGATGGTAAGAAAAGTAAGATATATATGGAAGTGTCTCTGCTATGATGTATCTTGTGAATGTCAGATCCAGGGTTGTTCCTCCAAGTGTAGTCGATTGATAAATAATTTATTTTTAAAACAATTTCATGAAAATTTTAACTTACATGCATAGATAGTAATATCAAAAGAAAGCGAATGCACCGGCATGATCACAAACATGAATTATTTTGAGGTTAAAATTTCATAAACCAAATAAAAGGAATTGTATTTGTAGTTTCAAACAATTTCCATTGATAAATGGTTGAAATAAGGTTTAGTATTTGAGATTGCATCTTAGTGTTACATGCCCGGCAATAATTTAAACACACACTCTTTGAATGATAAATTATGAAAGTTTATATTATCTAATCATATAATATAAAATAAAAATAATTACCTGGATAACTGCTAATTCTATAACAGACTGGCAAACTGTTGATCAAATCACAAACTAATTCACATTATAAACAATGAACAAAGATAAACAATTCAATGTGCACGCTGGAATTCATTCACTCACATGTCTCACGACAAAACGAACCGATACGGAGCTATCTGACAGTAGTCAAGAGCTTGTATACGCCTTGCACGTCAGACCCGCACACAAAGAAATCCGAATGCGCCTGAACTGTGTGACATAACAATCGGCCTTACGGCGTTTTCTGGGTGCGTGGCCTGCGTCCATCAATTTATAAGACATTGCGTCAAAATGGCCATGATTACTGCTTTTCTGTTGAGGCCTCCAGTAGTGAGGCTGTCTATCAGCCGAATCAGCTGCAGGGTTGTGGAGTGGCCCTTTCTGAACTCAAACTGCTCCAGCCGTACCTCATCCCCAGGTATCACCTCAGCCTTTCGAGGAAAACTCTCTCGTACAGCTTCAAGAATATTGGTAACAACGAGATCGGTCTATGATTTTGTGGAAATAAGAAGCTTTTACCGGGTTTCGATATGCAAACTACTTTTGCTGCTTTCCACGAATCTGGAAAATGACCTATCTGTAGGATGGCATCAATAGTCATTATGAGAGCGGAGGCAGACGTTCCGGAATGGATGGGCACTGATCCCATCCACTCCCGGGGCCTTGTCCAGGTTTGTGGCTTTAATTGCCGTTACCGCTTCCACCTCAGTGACCTGGTTATCCTTGTGGGGGGCTTCCTCCACCTGTGAGAAGTAGCCCGCGAGGAAGGAGCCCACCTCAGTTGTGTGATCGTCTTGCGGGCCGGGGGAGGGATTAAGAGTGAATAGCTTTTCCAGCATATTTGGGAAGATATCCATCCCCCTGTCCACTTCAGAATACACTAATAGGACTTTCTCCCTTCTGTTAATCTCTTGTTCAGCCTCTAAATAGAAAAGATGTCGTCGGAGACTGGGCTAGGTATTTGTTCCACGAATCCTCGCGATATTTTGTTAGTAGCAGCTTTACTCTGTCCGTTCATGTATAAAACACCCGCTTATTGTCAGGGGACAGAGTTAGTCGGTACCTCCTTAGCCAGCGCTTCTCAGCTATTGCTGCTGAAATGTGAGGTGAGAGGTTGTTACAAGCAGGCCTCGCAGCCTTCTCCTTAGAGCTGTGTGACAACACCTCAGACATTGTCACAGTTACATGGTCGACAATGTCGTCTACTTCTTCTGGCGGAGCTGGGAGCTCGTTGTCCTCCACCCTGTATTCTCGTTGGAGAGTCTCGTAGAACTTTCTCCAGTTCACTGACCATTGTGGTGGAATCTCTGGGTTGCGCTTGACCCCTACTATTCCCAGTTCCAGCAGAACTAGTTAATGGTCCAAACTGAGGTCTTCGATTTTTTCAGTTGCGTGCGGAGTCGGTACTGCCCTCAGTATCGCGATGTCAAGGACGTCAGGTCTTGACCGCCCTCCGTGGTGTCAAAGGTGGGTATTTCAGGGCCGATTACAGGTTAAGTGATGGGCCTGTGCTTGGGTATGTAGATGCTTGCCGTTCGCATTTGTAAGCGTGCTGTTCCAAGACAGGGACTTGGAATTTAGTTCACCCATGATGATAATGGGCCCGACCCAGATTGCAAGCATGCATGAAGGTCTGCATGTGATGTCGCCTTGTTTGGTTTGTTATAAGCCGAAACCAGGCAGTATTCCATGCCCAGGTGTTCCACAAGGACGCTCCATTCTGATAGGGTGGAGGTCAATGTGCATGTGGGTGAGGGACCTGAGCACTAAAACTGCGGTTCCGTCACTGGCTCAGCTTCCGCATATTACAGGTCTGTCCGTTCTGTAGGTGAAGTAGTTTCAGACAGTCAGTGATTTGTTCAGAGTTAGGTGAGTCTCTGCCAACAGTATGACGTCTATCAGTAGATATTCAGCCAGGGGACTAAGCTCCGCCACCTTGCCTACCACTGAATTGATGTTCCACTATGGTATCCAGAGAGTTTGTCTAACCATACTGGTTCAGTAAGCCCATAAGGCATCCTATAATGAACTGCAGGAAATCCTTAATGGATTTTGCCTGGAGCAGGCTGGAGAGCCTGCTGGTGCTGGTGGTTGCCATCTCCATTGAGATTGTTGGCTGTGTTTCAGAGGCAGTTGTTGCTCTGCCGACAGCCTTTGTCCAACTGCAACTATTACGGCTGGCCTTCAGGGTGCACCTTTTTTTCTGGCCAACTGCTTGTAGCCTGTAATTTGCAGGGTCAGTCTCTTTGTAATTTGCGCAGGACACAGGTTCTTCTCTTGGCTTTATGCATGATAAGTGTCATGATCTCCACTGCATTTAACACAGAGCAGGGCCCTGCGGCAATACATCGACAAGTGTCTGAACTTCTGGCAGCAATGGCATTGGGGGGAGGCCCCCTCTAGATACGAAGGTAGACACCATCATTTGCAGTAAAAGAGGTTGTCCAGATCGTACATATCCCTTGCGGCTGGGGTACGTTTGAGGGCCACTAGGCTCATAGGAGTTTTTCTCCGATCCCTAGTGGTAATTTTTTTTACTGAGACCACTTCATAACCGAATAAGGTTAATTCTTCCCCAATTTCATCGGTTGTGGTGCCGATTGGGATTCTCGGACCACGACTTTTTGTTCCCATTCTTTCGGGAGCTGATAAGTGCAAAAGGCGATGTCTTTCAAGTGAAGAAGCTTTGCACTTTCCTGATTCACTCTCTATCACCTTCGTTATGCAACTGCAACCTAACAGATAGCCTGGTACTCTTTGCAACCAGGTGCCCTCTTACGATGATGGAGATCGCTCTGTCAGAGTTAGCCACTCTTTGAGACAGTCAAACATTGGAGGAATTTTTTCCTCTGTATCACCTGAGACTGCGAGGAATTTCCTTTGCTTACCTCCATTACAGTTTCCAGGCTGCCCCTTGTAGTGGTCAGTTTTGCGGGTTCAATAGCTGCGGCCGCCAACACCTGGCGCTTGAGCTGTTTGCGGGCTCCTGCATAGCTTGTCTCTCCTCTGCCATAGAGTTCCAGGGGTGGAGTGAGTGAGGTGGCAGCCTATTAGTCACCATGAAAATAATTAGAATATAAGTTTAAAAATGTTTTTAATTAAAAATCAGTTCCTGTTGTCAGCTATTGACAGCAAACCTCGCTAACAGTTTATTAAATATCAAACAGAAAACCATTTGTATATCTATATGAAATATCTGGAATTATTCTGCTATTACTGTTAAATGTTATTTAGAATATGTCAGTATTAAAATTAAAGACTTATTTCTAAGAAAGCAAATTATTTCACCAATATTAATATCTGTTTAACCTAACATATTAATATTACTACAGTTTAGTAATATTAATGCCTAGAAAGCAATAATAACTCAGGTAGAGAACTTATCTAAACCTTGATGAGCTGTCAAGAACACAATGCAATCGGTGAGGGTCACCGTGGCGCAGGTGATCGAGGCTTCCTACATAATCTGCATCAGAGAACAGGTATATGACCCAAAGACACACTACTTCACATAGACACACTAATACTAACACAGGAGCACCTTAGAAGCACAACCGCAGTGTTCAACTGCTAGACCAAGAATCTCCAGCATTCAGACTGATGAATTCATTGAACAAGTGAACTGAAAACTGCAATGTGACCTGTAATTGATGCTCATTAATGCTCTAGTTGATGAATTTCTGCATGCTGGACACACCTCTATCTACACAGAAAAGCTCAGATATCACAAATTGTGTGCAAGATAGATACCGAAAATACTTACCATTCAACACAAAGATCAAAAGAATGTGCACTGGATATGCATTTTTTGACTGCTATTGACAAGATGAAGATAATTTATTTTCCATTGTTACGGGCATCCCAACCCCCGTAGGGGAAGACGCCCACCAAGTGACGATTCCGGTCGCCACACCACCCCTCCCATTCCTAGCCCTGAGGGGCTTTACCGGGAGTCATCTTATTGATCTTCATACTGATTACATATCTCAGTCATCAGCTAGGCCTCAGTCGGGATGCCCCTGATGCAAATGCTGCGGTC
>JAAAKQ030306949.1:9647-26848 GCA_010016005.3 Zanna intricata
TTTATTACCTTATCAATTAGTTTGTTTTATGTAAAAATTAATTATGTAATTACAATAACGATATATTTAGAGCCCAATGTAATTACAATAACGATATATTTAGAGCCCAAACTATACATTATAATAAAAGTATTTTTATTCAGCTTCCTCATGTGCAATGTATAATTTTTCTTATATGGAGGTGTATGTGCTTGTGCACATATGTGTGAATGTCCAAGTAAGCAATGCTTACCCACTCCCACACAAAATGTTGTATGCATGTGCCTAATTTACGTTGTATGCATGAAATACAGATATAAGTAACATAGTATTATAATGATAAAATAATGCAGTTTACAAAGTCGTTTGGACCTCCGTATACGGTACTGAAGTGGTAAATAGCATAAAAAAGTTGCACTATGTGCCACCTCAGTATTAGCTACAATACAATGTTGTATTTACTATATCTGCCTTAAGAAAATAGGAATAATTTATAGTTAACAATAATGTAGTTATACATAAGACTAAATATATCACAAAAAACCAATGTACCTGGGTAAAGTATATCTACATGGGGGATGACAGTTAAAGTGTTAAGGCTGTTATTTAGCACTGCTTTCCTCTACAGATATTTAAATCAAATGCTTCTATGTTTTAAAGATGTAAAAATATAATATTTTTTTTTACATTTTTTGCCATTATTGAATCTATCTTTACGAGATTTGGTTTCATTGTGATGTCATTTATGTTTGTAATTGTGATTATGTAGTTCATACCTTGCCCAGTTGCAAGTCACTTGAAAGAGTTGAGAGCAGGGTTTAGGAATTGCGGGAATCCTGGAAGCAATTTTAAATAATAGTAATAATGAAAACTTATAAAAATAAATTAACATTATTTGTTATTGTGGTAAAGTTTATTTAATATTTTTTTTATAAAAAATAATATACTGTTGTAATTCACAATTAAATTTGTTTATGATGTATTAAGTTTCTGTCCAAGTGTACAAATACAATTTTGTGGTTTTAAAACTCATTTCTATTTTTTAACTTTGACTGAAGGTAATGATAAAAAAGAAACATAACATACAGTTTTTTACTATAAGAGTTCAATGTGAGCACCTTTCGTCATGCATGACACATCAACCAATATGAGAGTTTGCTCCATACTTTAACTGATATGTCTGGAATAATGAAATACTGCTTCAATCCTGTGCCTCAAATCAGATCAGTAGATAGTGGAGGCAGATGCATATATATTTTATAAAATCCTAAAGGAAAAAATCAATCATATATAGATGATATTTGAGGCCACGGCAAACAAGCTTCATCATCGGATCTGTGCTGACCAATCTAGTGTGGAGAAAACATCATTCAACTGATCCCCACACAAGTTATGCCAGTGAGGAGGGGCAACATCTTGTTAAATAAAATTTTTTGGTCAAACTTGCAGTTTGAGGACAGCCATGTACACACAACATAAGTAACCCAAATAAGTAACTCCTTTTAAGCTTTCTTCAGCAAAAAAGAGCAAGAACAGGAAATTGCACAGAAAATATATGTTCTTTCTGCTGATTGGTCATCAAATGAGAAATAAACTTTGCTGCAACTTGAAGCACATTCAATTTTTCAGTCAAAATGTCATGGTATGATCCAATTGTGATGCTAACCTCTTCTGCAAGTTCCTTGACGGTCAATCAGCAATTTTCATGCACCAGATTGTTGATTTTCATCAGTTGAAGTTGAAAGCCTTCCTGATTGAGGGTCATCTTTGATTGACTGACGACCACTTTTAAATCCTTAAAACCATTTGTAACATTGCATACGACCTACAGCATCATCTGTGTAAGCTTGTTTCGAAAGTTGAAATGTTTGTGTGAAAGTTTTCCTGAGTTCATGTAGAATGTTACGTTATATCTTGCTCCTGAAAATTGCACATTGCAAAAAACGCTACCATCACTTAAACATTTTGCACCCTAATAACAACACGAAAACTAAATGAGATATCAATAATCCAAAAATATTTGGTAACAGAGGAGGTTATGCGGAACACAATGCTGTCAACTGCACATTAATAAATATCAACGTTGATGTGATATTAAAAATGTTTGGTTATTTTTGAACTGACTTCGTAGACTGGCCAAAAGCTTTGTGGAATTCTTTGTGGTCATAATGCACCTCATGAAACCAATAGATTTTTGAGGCTGATCAAGAAATTTTAAGCAACTGCAAATCTTAAAAACACTTAAGTGATAACAAACAAACGGTTTATTGAATGATTTTTGTAGGCAAAATGCAGATAAAGATTTATTAAAGAGTTATAGAGAAGGGTGGGGGAAAGGCAAAAACCAGCAAGAGAGAGAGAGAGTGGGAAAATGCATACACTCTCACACACATGCTTGGGATTGTGCAACTTGAATGTTCCATTTTGTGATGTTCATCTGCCTATGTACACAATATTTTTTTCTCCTTCATTATGTTATATAGATCTGTTAAATAAGTTTTTTGATCTCATAAACTGATAGGTTTGGTAATGAAAAAAGAGGCTTCAATCTTTAGAAATGGGATGAATTTTTACTTTAGTGGCTTTGTTAACAAACTGTCACATGTGGAGGACAGAAAATCCTCAAGATATATTATGGTTATTTATAAAGTAAAGACAATTTCATAATAAAAAAATTTATTTCGGAAACTTCAAAAATTTTTTTTTTATTTCTCTTAAACTATATACTACTTCTCTATATAATTGCTGCATGAATAAAGATATTTATCGTAGCAATACACCAGCTTCAATATACCTATTATATTCTTCTGCTACCAGTCCATTCAGCCACTGATTAACAGCATTTTTAAGTTCACTGTTGATCGCGAATTGCTTACTATTCAAAAATTCTTTCAATTATCAAACAAATGGTAATCAGAAGAGATAAGACTGGACTATATGGTGTGTGATCGTAAATTTCCCATCTAAATGTTCTCAGTAAATAAAGGGTCAAACCTGCATTATCGTGTAGCAGGATGATGCTGTTGGTCAGCTATCCATGTTATCAGTTTTGAATGGTGCACCGTAACTTATGTAGTTCTGCAGTAGGCTTTTGCACTTATAGTCATTCCACGTGGCATGAAATCAATCAGCAGTATGCCAAACCGATCCCAAAAGACCTTTGCTAAAAAATTTGCATCAATGGCTGTGACTTGACCTTTATTGGTGTGGTTGGTGAATGAGGATGACACCATTCACTCGCTGCCACTTTGTCTCTGGCATGTAATATGAAATCCATTTTTCATTCCCAGTAACAATTGAGTTAAGGAACTCATCATCTTTTTCTGTTTAGTGCATTAAAAATTACAAAGCAGATCCTATTCCATTTTTTTTGACAAAAGTATCTGCTATGCAATTTTATAGATATCTAAATCAGTTTCGTATGAATGAAAATCTTGATTTGCATTGCTAGTGTGCACTTTTCAACCAGTTTTTGTGGATCAATATGCTAAAATTGAAACAGTGTTTGGTATTTATTCGTACTCATCAAAAACAGCTACAGATAGAAAACTCTATTGATTTAAAGGATGCTATTCAGCAGAATTTAGATCCAAAAAAACTAAGGCAGAAAGGTAATTCTTTCTTCTACATTCACAAGAAGTCCTCGATATATGCATGACCGATCCTGTTCTTTATCAAATAGTCAGGAGTCACATGATTTACAGTCCTTGTGGTATATTGAACACAAATTCACCTTGCATGAAAGGTGGGTGGAGCTCTATAAGGTTTCTAAAAAAGTTTGTCTGCAAGACTATCGCACATGAAGATGGATACCCATCATATCGCTACTGATCACCTGCTGAAGGTGGATTTATCTGTAAGTTGAGTATACATAGGCAGGTTATTGGAGTAAATAATAGTTGAGTTTTTCCATATTCTCCAGTCCTTTCTGAAACATTCCAATGTAGAGTCCTGCAGCAGCATCTAGTCAATTAATTACATCTGCAAGTATGTAAATAAAGGTATTAACCAAGCTACATTTGCATTATGGGGAGTTGACCAATATGAAGTGACCAAACATCAACCTAGACGGTAGATATGAATGTCAGAAGCAGTTTGGCGGATCCTGGCTTTCATGATCGCTATGCATCTGGATGTTCATTTGGAAAATGGTGATCATGCATCTGGATGTTTATTTGGAAAATGGCCAGTGGATTTATTTTGATCCCAATAACCCATGACAAATAACTCTCTTAGAATTTATTAGATTATGCGAAAAAACCAATTTGCAAAAACTCTGATGTATGATGAAGTACTATTACTACATGTACGATAAGCAAAAAGGTATATTTAATTGACAACGCGGTTGTCCAGTGTGCTATTATTTGCGTTTACTGCTGCACATACTGAGAGGTCCAGCTTCATTTACATTCTTGAAGACAGTCGATGTACCCCACAGCCAGCAAAGCACATCATCTACTTGACTGTGACCAACACTGGGATGAAACTTTGAGGAAGCTAGCATTAGTGACAATCCCAGTTGTATGAGACATTTGTTTGCAGTTATATTTGTTCAACATCCAAATATCAAATATAAACAGCCAAATGTCAGCATCATCAGTCAGAAGATTTTTTATGAGCTTTGAGATTCACATAATGAGATTCTGGAAACAAACGAGTGTGTAATAAGTAGCTGTCTTTCTTCACTTCAAGACATTGTTACTTCCACTGATGGCAATTTATTAAGTGAGTATTGATTGCCGACCCCACAACAACTGCTTGATGAACTTTATGTGAATCGTTCATGTCTGAAAAAAGGCAGTTCTATGATACAGTTATCCAAAGTCTCAATCAAAATGAAAGAAAAATATTCTTTCTGAATGCTCTTGGTGGAACGGGAATAACTTTCATTACTGCAGCTATCCTGCCAGAAGTGAGTAGACAAGGAAAAAGCTTGCACTTGCAACAGCATCTTCTGGAATCACTGCCACATTACTACCTGGTGGCAAAACAGCCACAGCACACTATGTTCAAGATCACTATAGACATAGACAGCAATGAAGCTCTAAGCTCTACTGCGATGTGCGCAGTACCTGACGTAATAGTGACAAGACAAAGCTAATTTATAAGATTGCTGTCTAATTGTATGGATAAATGTATGATGGCCAACAAGAAAGCTGTAAACCGAACCATGCAGGACATGGTTCGGTTTACAGGACATTCGCATAAGTGATAAGGTTATGGGTATAGTTACAGTTCTTTTGAGTGGTGATTTTTGACAAACACTACTTTTAGTGACTAAGGGTACCCGGTCTGACAAGGTGAATGCCTCGCTAAGGCAATACTTTCTGTGGTCCGAGATTCAAAGATTGCATCTAACAGTCAACATGAGGGTATGGCTTGGTAGTATAATTCACATGCTTAAAAATTCTGTAACATATTGCAGAAAATTGGTGAAGGAACTTTACAATTACCAGCAAAACCAGGTAAAACTACCAGAAACACCATATAAGATTGTTTCTACAATATAGGAACTAATTAGTTCAGTGTACAGAGACGTTGCACAATTATTGCATCAAGAGAATTCTTGGATATGTAAATGAGCAATTTTAACATCTACTCTAATAATGATAAAGCGGCTGTAATCAATTATAACATTTTGTCTGCAATCGAAGGAAATGAAATAGAATACGCGTCGATTAACACAGTTGTCAATCAAGATGATGCTACTAATTATCCAGCAGAATTTTTAAATTCCCTCTCTGCAAACAGTCTTCCTGCACATCAAATCATACTTAGTTGGTGTCCTGCTTATGCTTCTTTGAAATTTAATCCTCCAAAATTTGTAATAGAACTCTACTTAAAGTGATTAGATTACAAAAAACCTAATTGAAGCAGGAATTCTGACAGGATGCGGCACAGGAGAAATAGTATTTATATTACAAAAACCACTTACTCCCAACAATTTTAAATTTCAATTTAAACAAATACAATTTCCTGTAAGTGTGTTTCCCTATGACAATTAAATTGCAGGGGCAAATGCTCATTCTAAGGACTAGCTGTTTCTTGCACAGTCAACTATATGTTGCTTGCTCCCTTGTTACTAACCCAGATAATCTATATATTTTAGCTGCAAAAGGAAAAACAGATAACATTGTTTACAAAGAAATCTTGTAAGCAAAGTACATTTTTTCTTTTAATGTTTTTTCCTCTATACATAAAATATATTGTTAATATAATAAACAATGCAGACGAAGTCACACGGGTTATCAGCTAGTCAATAATAGAGATTGAATGTGATGAGACAGACCACTATGCTAGCTGCAAGGTAACTAAAACTGCAGCTACAGTATCAAGAAGAGGAAATGATATTAAAAATACAGACTGAGAAAAAGTTTTCTTTTGGGCTGCAGCAACTATTAGCCAAATCTCTGACCTCTTAAAATATTGTTTTTGTGGGGAACTTATAACTGCTATAGTCCCTTACTGAACCCCTTATGAAAGCACTTAATCAGTTTTGTGAATATCACAAAATGGAACATTCAAGTTGTACAATCCCAAGCAGAAGATATTAATGACCGATTCAAGATTATTATTAAGTACTTATTAAATTTATTTTACTACATATAAAAGGTACAGCAGCAACTTCACATTATTTATTATTATTCATATATCAATCAAATTATTTGTTAACAAATAATTGACTTGTCAGAATCTTAAGTTTATTTCATGAAATGAAGTGCTGCATTAATTTCATGCTAGTTACTTCCTTATTGGAAAGTGGTAATAGAAACATTATACAAATTTTGTTTTTAGTTCAGGTCTTCCTCATGTAGGTATTCTTTGCTAGCGTTTGACTTTATGTAAAGGGATCCACTCTTATCAAATTTATGCATGTTTTATTATAGCTTCTCCAAGTTGTTTATTATGTTCCATTAGTTCACCACTTTTAGTTCACAAGTATTTAAAAAGAAAGCCTTATATACGATAAGTTATGGTTGTTTTAAAAAGCCAAATTTAAATTACTATTCTTGAAATTTTTTATCTGTTAGCAGCTTTTTATTTCTACTTTACATTCTACTACATATTCTTTTTGTGATAAATTTCCTAAATTTATCACAATTTGTAATGGCTATAGTATGCATGACAAATTTTTCAAGTTCTCTTCTCTCACATCATTATAATTTATTCAATTTCTGTCATACAAGTCCTTAGCATTTTTCTGGATAATTCAAGAGTCTACAAAATTACAAGCAGTATAGAACATAACCTGTTACCCCAGTTTCTTAATTTCTTCTTCTGTGATTATGTTGGGCTGAGATTAGTTATATAGTAATTCCACTATGATAATCAAAGTGTTCATAACAAATATTGTTATGTTGATTCTTGATTGTGAAAGCAAAAATATAAAAATACAATACCTAAGCCCATCTTTGTTACAACTAAATTATTAAAATGAAAACGCATAAGAGTAAGTATAATTGATCTGTTTATTTTGTGAAATTATCTTGCAAAATCACTCATTCCAAACTATGAATATTCTGTATTTCTAATACAGTTAAGGAATAACTTTACCAGTTTTTGATATCAAAGTAACCTACTTTGATATCAAGTAGTTAACTCAGCGTGATAATTCACACCCTGGTTTACTGCTGTAGTTCAAAATACATAACTACAATTATATTTTTCATGGAAGAAAAAATAATATGTTCTATAGTTAGTATGCAAATGTGTATAGTAAGTAAAGTTATGTATGTAATCAGAATAATAACACTATAAAATTATACTAATTCCACACAGAGGTGAATGTATTCTACATAGGGCTTTTCAATAATTTGTGAAAATATGATATGATTATAATAATAGCAAACAACTTAAAAAAAAGCATAATATTCAAGAAAAATTGAGGTTTTTGACATGAAATAAAAAAGTTAAGGAACAATGTACAAAAAATAATGAAATGTTTATTTTTACCTTTAATATACAATTATGTTGGGTTGTTTTATTAAATTTCCTTTTCAATGATACATATATTAATGTTTTATAATTAATAGAATTTTACTTTTTATATGTATGTGATATGTAAACAGCTTCAAGATTGTCTTAAGATTAATGACTAAGTATTTTAATAATATAAAAATGATTAACTGAAATAAAACATTCTATTATAGTAAAATACATATCAAATTATTCAAAACATTTTTTTCTTCTTTGTAACAAAATTTTCAAAAGGAAGCAACCCTGATTTTACATATCTCTTCCTTAACAGTTAATTACAATATGCTTGAACCACAATTTATGGACAAAAAATTATGATACTTTTCTCAAATATTTTATTGCATCTCTAAATTAATAATTAGTGAACAAATTGTATTTACAACTATAAACTATATTCATTATTGTTGTTCTTAAAAAAACATCACAACTATAATCATAAAGAAAGAGAAAGTGGAAGGCTATATTTTATGATAAAATTTTCATTTTTTACTCCATTCAAGACTTTTATTTATACAAAAAATTCAAGAATAAAAGATTCTTACCCATAATAGCTTTTGTCAAGCCTTTTTTTAATGTTGAATTTGGAAACTTTTTTTTTTTTTTAAATTATCACAAAACAATGTTTGGTTAAGTTATTAAAAATATATTGTGAAATGATTTTTCAACATTTTTTTATATAAAATGTATTTACATTACTCATGAGAAAGTAAAATTTTATAGTGGGTTGGAGAGCAAATTACTTATGGACAAGGTTGTATGTAACAATCAGGTACTGAATATATGTATGTTAATTAAATCTATAGAATATAAATATACATGTATTTTATATAATCAGAATCAGGGATAAAATGGAGAAAAAAAAATTACATATTACTATTATTAACATTGTTACATAATTCTTTAGGAGGTGGTTTTAGAGGAACTTGACCAAATTTAAAAGTATTGGCTTGAAATGAACAAAGTTCATTTTCTGTCAATTCAGAAAGGCCACTATAAATTGTATTTTCATTACCATCTAGAATTACTGAAGAGGGATTTGGATTAAAAATAACCTGACTAGAAGATGGAGGATTTGTGTTAGGAAAAATCTGAGGTGATGAATCTGTTACTATATTGCTGGGATAATTAGTAGCATTACTAACAGATCCTTGGTTTAAGGTAAATGAAAATGCAGGTGCAGGATCTTGAAATACTCCTGCTGACTGAGAAACAGATGGCACAACTCCTGACTGTGCAAATGGCGACTGAGTTGTAGGAGCTACTGCAGTCATAAATGTAGATTGTGGAGTAGTAGCTCCATCTATCTGTCCAACAGAATGAAAGACATTAGGAGCAGAAACAACTGATGAATTACCAAGTTGCTTTTCCTGTATCATACGATCCTAAAACAAAAAAATAAATTTCAGAAAAGCATTAACAAAAAATATATACATGAACTGTAAATTATTATAAGCAGTTTTATATAAAATAGTAATAAATACTAAAATAACAATTCTATACAAATTCATAAATATAACAATACAGCAAAAATTACTTTCACCAATTTTTATAATAATGAATAAATCTATAAATTCACCAACTTCCTAAGAATCTAAATGTATAAAAGTATACATAATTTTTCTTTGAATCTGCATCTCATAATACCTTACAAAAATTATATTTTTATTTAAACTAAAAAGTCAACTAAACCTTGTTAATGCCTTTAACTTGCTGGATGCGTAAGGTTGAGAAAATATCAGTGGCACTTCATTCACATAGCTATCTGGTCGCGCATATCCCCTACCATAGTGGCGCTGCCCCACCACTACAGGGTGGAATAAATGAAGGTTTCTTGGCAAGTGTTACTTCCTTGCCGACCACCGCCTGGAGAACACATGGAAGAACAAGAAGATGGAAAGAGACTGAAGGAGTTCCCTGGCTGGTTCAACATGGGACCACTCTGCCAAAGCATTAGGCCTGGCCGGCCCGCCGAGGAAGCCACTAGATACGGATGTAGCATTCCTGCTCAAGTTTGCGGGGCTTCCATCACCCTGGCCAGTGGATGCAGCTACAAGAGCCAGCACAGCGTGGGATCGCTCGGGAAGAACCGAAACTGTTGGGGACAATTTTTGCACCGAAACTAATAACCATATTGTCATTAAGTGATAAGACTGTACAGTTTTATAGGTGACCGGGGGGGGGTCTTATAAAATTGTATCCATACTGTTGGTAAACATTAAATTTGGAATTTAATATGATCATTCTTGTGTTAATAAGTCAATATCAAAATAAGCTGAAAGAAACAGATTTTTTATTTATATCAAATATCAACATTTAAAATAAACATTCCTAATAAAAATAACACTTTCCTATCAGGTCCTTATAGATAGATAAATAAGATATCATATAATCAACTTTAGAAAGATTTTATCTCTCTTATTGCTGTCAGCTGTCTGGTGATTTTTGTTTTCTCTGGAATTCAAATAAAGTGTCTCAAAACAGCCTGATATATTGCATTCCCTGATAAGTATTGATCACTATTGATTCAGAGTTCAAGGAATAAACAACGGGAGCAATTAGCGTGTTGGTGTTTGATAGTTGTGAAATGCAGAGTCTTATTTCTACGGTAATGATTGATGGTAATTGTATAGTGAAATGGAAAATTTTTTTTTAGGGAAACTTAACTTTGTGTTCAATGTGAATACATATCAACTGAGGATCTATACGCTGTGTATTAATCAAAATTTATTATTGGTTTATTATTTTTCATACATTGCTGTTTACGCCAACATCATGCCTAAATGTGGGGCTTGTAAAAAACATATAACCATTAAACATAGTAAAATAGCTTGCACTTACTCAAAGACATTATTTCTTGCAAGATGTAAAAATATGAGCCAAGATGACACTGAATTGTTAACATTTAATAATGAAATTTGGAGATGTGCCTTAAACAAAAGAAAAGTTCTTTAACTAGAAACCGCTGTAGAAGAAAACAACTCTACACTTTATGACAAGATGTCCGCGATAAATGAATTAAAGATAGCCCAGAAACATATGATAAGAGATACGAATGAATCGTCATATCTCCTACACAAAAAGATTGATAATTCAAAAATCATTGCTGATCAGACACTAAAATTAGAACAGTATGTTCAAAAAATTGAGAATTTGACAGCTGAAAACCATAATCTCCGTCAACAAGTTAAGTAGCTTGAGTTCAGACTGGGGATGCAGAGCAATATAATCGTAAAAGTATTTCCGAATTCCACTTAACAGATGAATATAAAAAAAACCCACACAACTTACAAGTGGAACATGCATTGATCACTTATTGTTAAGAATAGAAAATAAAAATAA
Organism: Zanna intricata; assembly: GCA_010016005.3. Lineage (NCBI taxonomy): Eukaryota > Metazoa > Arthropoda > Insecta > Hemiptera > Fulgoridae > Zanna > Zanna intricata. Next base: position 20,943 of record JAAAKQ030306949.1, read on the forward strand.
TTATAAAATAGTTTCAACTGCGAGTCATTTGCAGATAATAGATCATAGTCTTATAGGCGTTGGGATATCGCATATCTCTAATGTGACACATTCCAATACTATTAAAAATGAGAATAATAACAATGCTATTAAAATTGATCATCATAAATTCACTTCCCTTATCGCTAAAGTAGACTGGCGGGATGTTTATATGCATAATGACGCTTCAGCAGCTTTTGATATTTTCATTAAAAAATTTACTGAAATTATAAACAAATCTAAAACACAATTAGTCATACAGGGTAAGCAATTCAAAAAATTAAAACCATGGATAACAGATAAACTGTGTGAAATGATATCAATATGCAATTCATTATACAAAAAACCAATAGCACACCCTAATAATTTGCATTTAATTAAACATTATTAAATATATAGGAATAAACTTAAAATTAAGATTACATCGGCTAAATAAAAATACTACAGTAACATGTTTGAAAGATGTAAAGGAAATTCTAAAAGGCGTGGGAAGTAATTAATTCCCGAACTGGTTAAAAAAGAAAATATAAGGTTATTGAACTAAAAAATATAAGTAATAAAAATATCTCTGAACTATTTCAAGTAGTTAACATATTTAACAATTTCATAAATGTTGTAAGTGACTTACGTAAACAATTAAATGAAGGTTGTAATGATATAAATAATGACCTAGCAAATATAAAAAATGTGTAGTGTCATCAATGTTCGATAAGCCTGTCCTTAGTGCTGAGGTTGTAAATATTATCAAAAAACTCAAAAACAATAAATTCCCTGATATTGATGGAATAAACTCAAAAATTATTAAACTAGCGGTAGATCATATATCACATGTCTTAACCTTTCTTGTAAATATAAGTCTCCAATCTGGGAAATTCCTGGACACATTAAAAAAAGCAGTTAGTAATACCTGTCTTTAAAAAAGGAGATAAAATCTCTGTTACTCAATATAGACCAATAACCCTACTCTCCATCTTCTCTAAAATCTATGAGAAATGTATGAAGAACAGATTAATGTTGTACCTCAGTAGAACTTATTTTTTTTTTTTTAGTAAAAACCAATATGGATTCATGGCTGGGAGCAATACTGAAAAGGCGCTCTTAAATTTTGCTACCCAAGTATTTTAGGGTATAAATGATAAGAAATGTGTGAGCAGTCTATTTTTAAACATAACAAAAGCTTTTGATTGTGTAGACCACAATGTCCTTCTATGCATTTTGTGGATGATTGGTATTAGAGGTTTTTCATTTAATTGGTTTGAGAGCTATCTGATCAACAGGAAACAGTGTGTGAGAATAAAAGTGTGTTTAAGTAATTTTGCTGGGATCCGTGTATTGGGAGCCATACTATTCATAATATATGTAAATAGTGTCTGTTCAGCCCTGCTCAAAAATAATATATATGCGATTGCAGATGATACTGCCTTGTGATATGTCAGCAACAACTGGATAGAAGTGGCTGAGGACATGCAATCAGATTTGGATGCACTTCAGTTATGGTTTTCAAATCATTATATGATCTTGAGCGTTGAAAAAACTTTGTATATCAACTTCTGCTTAAGAGGGAAAATAAAATTGCCACTTATAATAAAATATAAATGTAAAAAATGTGTGATAAATCTAATTTTTAGAATGTAGTGACATCGAACAATGTGATATTTGTAAATACTTGGGCATTGTGATAGATAGTGGTCTATACTGGAAGAATCATACTGCGCTAGTAAAGCAAAAACTATTAAGCTATCTTAGGATATTTTATTTTTTAAACAAACTATCCCCAAAAAGAACTATGAGAAAGCTTTAATTTACTATTGTGCACAGTCGATTAGACTACAGCATCAGCTGTTGAGGAAGAATTCATATTATTACAAAAAAGATTTGTTAGAGTGATAAGTAAAAAAAGAACTACGGATCATTCTTTGCCAATATTTAGGGAATTGTCTATATTACCACTACGTTATTTATATGTTTATAAAGTAATGAAAATTTTCTTTATCAGAAGTGGTCATAAAGAAAATATGATAACTGAGTGTGCACTTAGAAGTAAAAGGAATGTATATGTTCCCAGAGCAAACAAGATAAGTTATATGAAGTTCTATTCAAGTACTGCTTATAGATTATATAACATACTTCCTAATGATATAAATGCGAGTAGGAACCTAACACTTTCTTGAAGCTATTAAGACTATGGCTAATTAAAATTGAAAATTCTGAAATTATGTTCCATGTATTACATGATTTATAATATTTTATATATATATAATTAATTATAATGCTTTATATTATTATTAATGTAGTAATAGAATTTTTACATATATAACTTAATGGGTAGCACTGAATGAAAGTTTTATTGGTATACATAAATATTTGACGATGATTGATCATTTCTATACTTAAAAAAGAAAAGATAAGTTTCTGCCAGAGTAAATCATGAATTGAACCAAACCTAATTATCCTAATATGAAAGGGATGGTGCCACAAAACAGGGAAGACCCTTGTGGACACCTAATCTTTCATCTTTTACAAAACTTACTTCCAATTATAAATCATATAAATAAAGTATGATTTAAGTTAATTTTAGTAATAGATATTAAATTGTATTATAAAACAATGTTAATTACTGTTAGGATTAATCCATTAATTATTAATTTTGTAAAAGTGAAAGAAATAAAAGAATTTGAAAGTATAATTATTACAACACATTATAATATAAAAATGCACTGGATCATGTGTATATTTTTCTATACATTTAATTTTTCTCTTCATTTAGCTATTTCTATTTTTATGAATTTATTACACATATTTTTGATCATTTGTTTTTATTTACCGTATAAATATTAATAATAATAGAAAAAGATGTTTATTCTAACCATAAGAATACATTACAGTATACTCAGATCATGATAATAAATTTGAACACAAGATTCAAAAACTGCACATCTAACTTTAAACCAAAGCAATGATTAGAAATAAAACTGCTGAAAGTTTTCCAGATAAAAAATAGTGATATTTTATGTTTTTTAATGTAAGATTTAATACATAAGTGCCTAAAAATGTAAAACTGAACATTGAAATTAGCAGCATTTACATAATTCTTAATGGGTTTGTTAAAAAAATTAAAAATTAGATTAAACAGTATTTTTGAATGTAAATAAGGCACTTTTTTTCAGTGCTCTTATTGAACTTTCAGTGCTTTTTGAATTATGAGGGCCATTCTAATTTAAACTGGAATTTTGCTGCATCGACTGAGGAAGAGCAGTGAAATGTGATAAGCCATTGCAGGTAGTTAGTTGAATATGTGTGGAGCAGAGCAATTGTCCAGCTGCCTGAGCAAGTGGTACCACTGTTTACTGTACAACATATTATAATAAAATTTCTTGTCAACATAGGTGTCAAATGCTCCAAAATTTTGACCGACTCCAGGTACATTTTAGAGATAGTACCCAGCCAAAAACTGTCAAACAATGTTTGATTTGGACAAAAAATTTTTGAAGCAGCAATGATTCAATAGAGAATGAAAGTCACGAATGTTGTCCATGAACCAGAACCAGTAATGACAACATTCAGGCTGTTTGTGGAAGGTGACCGTCACTGATCTTTTTGAGAAAAAGTTGAGGTATTTTTGGACTGTATTGTGACCTGTAATGAAACATGAATCACCGAAGACTGGTAAATGCGATATACTACTGTCAGTTGTTGGATGATGTAAGGACTGCTAATTGCAGCAAATGGCTGCATACAGCACCTAAGATTCACAATAAACTTTTCTATTTATTTTTACATTTATTGGACATATCTTGAACATCCAATGCACAGTCCAGTCACCATGATTTCCACACGTTGAGTTAGTTAAAATAAGCTAAAGAAAAGGAAAAATTGAGAGATGATGCCACAGTTGAGCATTATTTGTGCAATTAGTTGTTGGAGTAGCCATATTTTTTTTTGATGATGGGATCACGAAGCTACCTATCAGTAGAGAATATGTATTTCTGTTCAATGAAAATATGTAGAAAAACAAGTTAATTTTATCAAATATCAACAGAACTAATTAAATTCCCATTTATATTTGATTAACACTAGTATTTTAAGAACAATGCAATTTTATCAAATATCTAAAAAAAAAAAAACCTGAGAAGATATAGTGTCTTATATGCAACAAATGTTCATTACCATGCACTTTATTGTGCATTTTTACTGTTATTTAAATAACTCTACAAAAATCAAAACAGTTAATAAAACATGCAAAACAATAATATTGAAAAGTTTTTAAATAATTGAAAAAATAATTAGAAAACAAGTCATATGTATACTGGGGAAACACGCAACATAACTGTGTTTCTATTGGCAACACAGGTCATTATATTTTAGGAGTTCAAAAATTATTTTGTATAAAAATAGGTTAGAAATAAAATAAGAATAATCAAAACATGAAATTACTGCAAACCTATATTATACCACAAACTCAATACATTGGAACAACAAAGATCTATGCCACATTTAAATCCGGCAACATATTGTAAAACAAATCAGGGTAAGAAATAACGTTACAAATGCCATTGATACTAACAATAAACAATTTTACATGGGCAAGAGACAGTTGATAATGTGCGCAACAAAGAAGAAGCAATAGTTAAAAGTTCTAAAATCTTTGGAAAAATAAAAGTGAGCATAGTAATTTATTTTCAAATTTATTACTTGTTTGATATTTATCAATATCAAAACTTAACTTTCTGTTGTTTTTGTAATTAAATTTCCACTATTCATATACTACAGCGCAATTTGATTCTAATTAATGAAACTTTTCGATTATAATTATTTGAAAATTAAGGAAATTACTTTTACTTACAATGATAACGATTGCCTTTTCCCTTGTTTTGAAATCATTTCTTCGATCTTGAGCTTCCTTAAATAGCTGCTGAATAGAAGCTTTCTGCAACAATGGCAAAATTATAAAAAATTAAATTTGGATAAAAATAAGTGATTAAATTCATATAAAAATCTTCATTATACAGATAAAATATTACATAAACCTAAAATATTAAATAAAACCTAAAGTGTTACATCATAAACCAAATTACATAAATCCCAAACGTGTTAAAAAAATAATAATTAGCATAAAATATTTACTACTACTTACTATTATACTTACTATTCTATTTATTGTATTTTAATAAATTTTATAAATGAAATATTTAAAACTTCTACTGCCAGAAGAAACTCCAATAATCATTATAATTGAAACAACAAGAAACATCATTCGAAGCCTTTCATTATCAGTATAACACTAACAGCTAATAAATAACCTTACTAAGTTATACATGTTCAACAAAATCTACTATAATAATTTTACAAATTTAAATTATCTTAACGCATTCAAATCAGCAGCATCTCTATTATTCAAGCATATGAATTTTCAACATTAGAAATTCAATTATGAACAAAATCACCCATTCAAAATTCAAAACATGGTAACAAAAATGCCACGACCAGAAATTCTGTCAATCACTGTAATAACAATACTTCCAAGAAACAGTTTTTAATGAACAAAATAACAAATTCTTATTGGTTATCTGCCTACCCATATTTTTTCAACAGGTTAAAACAGCAAGTAATAATAATCAATTTACATGTTTCCTATGTATTATTTACTTACTTGATAATTGTTATCTCTATTGACAGAAATGCCTATCATTCAGCCGATATCTTTTAACCCTGCTGTTCTGTTCCCATTTACTGTACACATGTACTGTTCAGGTCAATATGACCAAAGGCAATAAAATTTTTCTTTAATTTTGTAAATCAGTCTAAATTTTCTTTGTAATAATTAAGTTTTCTTATTATTATATTACAAAAAATAATAGTACTAAACATTATTACAATGCAAATTAAAA
>JAAAKQ030306994.1:0-10081 GCA_010016005.3 Zanna intricata
TTTTATATTATCCCAAAGAAAATAGTAAGTATCTGTTTTTAATTTTTCGCTGTTAAATGGGTAATCGCTTTTAAAAAGTAAAGTTTTTCAATTTTTAAAGAAAGTCAAAAATTTAGAAAAAAATCTGATGTATTAAGGGCGCCGCGGAAAAATACCGATTATTTAGAGAGCCGCAAACCGAAAAATATTGGGAACCTCTGGTTTAATCAATCGCCAAAAATCTATGTATTTTAATATCCAAAAAGAATTAAGCGGGTATATTCATGTTTCAAAATGAAAAATCAAAATTCAACGTAAAGAAAATATAGTCAAAGAAAACTTTGTTGTAGGGAAATGTAATATTCAAACAACAATAACAATAACAACTGAACAAAAATTAATATTTCCAAATAAAATATAATAATTAAACAAAATAGAAAATTTTATCATGTACGAACAAGCACGTTTCAAAATAAAAAAAATAAAAATAACCCAGTTACCTACTATAACCGTTTATATTTATAAATATAATTTAATCAAATTTAAGCTCGCTGACTAACCTTACTATTAACTTTATTGTTTTGAAAATTTTTAAAAAAATTCAGTAATTATGCAATTATTTTTTTTTTTATCTCCAGAACCACCGTCAGGTATTGCTTCAGAGAATGAGATGAATGAATTGTGTGATAATGCCATGCCTGACCCGGGGATTCGAACCCGGCACCTTCGGATGAAAGGCCGAGACGGTACCTCTCGCGCATTTATTACTGAAATAATCAATAAATTACCGTTAATTAGTATTAAATAGTAATGAATATTAGTTAACCAATAATGAATAATCAATTCAGAATTCAGATTCAATCATATTGTTAGATTATAACAAAGGACTTACGTATATCTATTCGTAATAACGAATACATATAATACTGTTTCGATGAATTGTTATATGATTTCATAACACTTTGAAATACTTTATCTGTTTATAAGAATTATAACTTGAAAACATAGCTACGATTAGATACAGTTATTTAATAATAACGAATGTTATTTATACAACTAATTAAACATAATAGTAATATTATTTTTCAAATATATTATTGTAAAAAACAAATGAATAAATAATAATGACAGGTGGAAAACAGCTGATAGAATTAACAAAAAAATCATACATTATTTTTTTGAAAATATCTTTTTTTTCCATAAATTTGCTATTAAATAAAAAAATATAATTAAAATTAAACACGATTTAAAAAAAACTTTTATTTCAAATACTTTCTACTGAAAACTGTTTAAAATTATTTCACTCTACTAAGCACATCTTTTTGTTTATAGCTTCCGGAACTTCAGAGGATGAGGTGATAATTTTGCAGGGTGTGAAAATACCATGTCTGATAGGGATTCGAATCCGGGACGTCCGGATGAAGGCTGAGACGCTACTAGCATATATAAACTCAATTTTTTTTTTTTTTTTGTTTAACAACCGGAACATTAAGGTATATCTTCATAGGATGAGATGAATGAATTGTAGCGTGTATGAAAAATGGTACACCTGACCGGGATCCGAACCCGGAACCTCCGGATGAAAGGCTGAGACGCTTATATAACTCAATTGGTGAACGATGGATCCCCACCTTGTATTGGCGGTTTTTTACAATGGAAATAAATGTCATCTTCATCAGTGTGCACATGCGCACCAGAATATTTTTTTTGCCCACTTGTAGTTATACTTCCTTTTATTTTGATTATTGTCTCTTTTAATAGAAAGAATATTTTGATGGCCTATCAAAGTTTGCTAAAGTTTCTATCAAATTATGGTTTCCTCTGAAATAAGTAAAAAATTAATAACTGAAAAAATATAAAATGATCGTAAAATGGTTTATAGTAGATTTTTAATTTAATCTTATAATGGTTAAAAACACATTTCCTGTTATGTTTCTAATAAAATAATAAACAGGCAAAAAGAAACAAAAATAAAATTGAAAAATAATTGTTAACTTAAAAGAAATGTTGTATTTAAAATACAAGATATTATTTGATTAGTTTGGTCTTTTTTCTTGAAAAAAATATATTGCTTAAAATTAATATTCGATTTATTGAGAGAATGCTACAGGAAGACGGACGTTTATATTTCGACCAGTTTATCGATTTCTTTTGGGAATCCTGAACCCAGGTATCTTTGATTTTTGCCTCGATGTCACGTCTTATGACCTCAAAAGTTTTTTTTTTTCTTTTAAGAGGAAGTTTTTGTAAAACTAAGTAAAATAAAATTTATACACAATCGTGCTTTTTTCTTGGTTTGGGGATCAGATGTTGATAAATAAAAAGTTTTCCACAGATGTACGTCATGCCCGGATTCCACGTATTGTTATTAATGTTGAAATCTGTGAAAATATATGTTACATATGCTCTTAAGTTAAGTCTATAGAACGTCCCACTTTTCACTTCCTTCAATTAATGGATTAAAAATAATTTCCGTTTTTGAAAATAAAAGAACAGGCACAAAGTTGTTTAAAATGCATAATCTTACTTCCTTGTACGAGTACAAGGAAGTATTGTAATCGCAAAAATTTTGGTTTTCTGATTTCAAGGGAATTATCCATTTTGACCATCCCTGAATCAATTTTGACTAATTTCAGCGCGCTAATTTCAGCACGCTGAAATGTTGTAACATCTAGTTGTGCATCTCTCCTTTTGATTGCAATCGACGGAAACAAAATTGTCCAAAAGACCCTAAAACCCAATAAAATTTTGATTTTTAACTTCCTCTTCTTCTTAATAAGCCCTCATTGAGAGCTTTCAACGATACATCGTAAGTGGTACTAATAATAATAACCGAATAAAATGAAATATTTTAATCTTACAAGGGTGCACATCGGACCGAATCAGACTTCATCTGCTTTTTTTATTTAAATATATTGATTTATTAATAATTATTAATCTCTAATTGTAAAAAAATGTTTTCAATAAATAATAATTCAACAATAACCATTAAAAAAAATACGAAAAAATATCAGAAGTTATTAATGAAATAAATTTTATCTACTTTTCATATTAAAAAAAAAGTGTTTATGTAATTTAATAGGTGAATAAGGAAGTTATGTAGTGTCCACATCAGATTTTTAACATCCACTAACGAATCGAGGATAAGGGATACAATATTTGATCTCGATCCCTTATCCTTGATCTCTCCCTTATAATGTCGTTCAGAACAGAATAGTGAAGGTTACGTAATGTTACTCGGAACTATCTCTCGTCCTTTCTAGCAAAGATGTACCAATGAGATTCTATTCTCAGATTAGTTGAATAATCTTCTAGTCAGCATCTATGTTCATTGAATCAACTCTTAACTGCTTGCTATTAATAATACGTATGCTGCAGTCCGATTTGGTAATGATTGTTTCCATTAACTCATAAGGTTTTAGGAAGTTAGTGATACCATATAATATTACTGCCGGGTGGTTTAACCTCCTCCTTTGGTTATTTTCTTCTTCAGTTTCTTTCGTAGGAAGGTACTCGAATTTATTTGATAGGGTTAAATCAGAATTAGAAACACCTTGGGATATTCTAGGCGTGGGATATTCTAGGGTTGGTATCGTTTGCCATGGTATATCTCACTTAGGCAATGCGCAATGTAGGTTAGTATACTACAAATGAAGAGCCTTCATTAAGAGGATATTATCTAATAATATCCTTTAAAGGTAAACTTCTATTAAAATTAATACTAATGCAATGCTTACTCCCAGGCCTAACTCTAGTTATCACTTAAAACACTAATAATTTACACAGTTTAATAAATAAAATTATATAAATAAATCAGCACTAATGATCTAGTCAGCCTTCATCCTTCAAAAACAGCTGATTATATCATTGACAAAATGAGACTCAAATATTCAAATCGATTGATAACAAGCTGAGATATCAGGGAAATTGATAAAAGTGGATCTTATAAATCTCATGTGGACACTACATAACTTCCTTATACACCTATTAAATTACATATACATATTTTTTTTTAAATGAAATGTCATGTTTTTTTTTATGATATTGTCATTGTTAAAAGTTCATAGGTACATAAGATGGTAGGTAAATATGTTGTTTATCTATTCACTGGATAGATTTAATTCAAACAGTTAAATGTTGTAACACTCGATTCATAATGATAAGATGTACCAAGGTGTTTATTAAAAGTGAAGTGGTCCACTTGAATAATAGAGTAACATTTCTCCTACTTAACGCATGTTTTATTTAAAATCTCTGCTTTCACTTTTTTCTTTGTATTCTTTTGTACTCATGTACAAAATCTAATTTGTAGTAGAAGATTCTCTAAACTATTAATGATTAAACAGGATTTATTAATACAAAAAATAAGATTTTGTAAAATAATTTCTTTAATCGAAGTAAAATCATAATCACTTACAGGTCTTTTTTTTAGCCCCGGAACCACCGTAATTTATTATTTCAGAGGATAATATGAATGAATGCAAATAAAGTGCAGTCTTGTACAATCTTGGGTCGAGCATTCCAGAGATGAGAGGTTGATTGAAACCCAACCGCAAAAAACACCGTTATCCACGATAGTATTTTTTTATTTTTTTAATTAGAAATTATACAGGCATCGACTGCTCTCGTCACATTTTTTTAAAATTAATCATTAATCACCGTATGACTCTTCCTATGTTAGGGTGTAAAGGATCCTAACATTTATTTAAAAAAAACACAACACAAAACGTTACAGACATAAACATTGAAAACCAAGAACACTTACAGGGTGTAAAGGGCCCTGATATTAGGGCCCACTCAAATATGGAACGCCCATATGGATATGAGCGCCCCCCCCCCCCCAGCGGTTTTATCACTCATTTTCCTCCAGTCTCATTTTTTTTCCTCTTCAGACTTCAATTGTGGTAGTCTTCTTTAGTCTTTAAGATGGTAGTTACTAACTCTGTTACGTTTTCCCATTCTTGTTGATCGCTTACCATATCTGGTACCATATTGTCGGGCGTTAACCATCCGTTCTAGATCCGCTCTTTCTTCACTATTATCCCTCCTTGAGCAATCAAAGCATGTGTGGTGGGGAGTATCTCGATTATCATGGTAGATACAATTGGGGCTTTCTCTCTTTTTGAATCTATGAAAATACTCTCCGAATTTCCCGTGGCCATAGAGGAGACATAATAGTTCACGTCTCCCTGACCGCTCCCCAACCACGGTTCTAGTTTAACAATTAATGTCTGAGGTCCATAAGCCAATATGTGTCCTGTTCAAGTTCTCTTACTATTCTTCGATAGCCATAACGGCGTCATCGTCTTTCTGCATATTCTCCTATGTTCTTTTTAACTACCTCGCAAGTTTAATTGGCAATACACCGACCAGCTCAACAGTCGCTCCTGATAGAAACCGTTCTGTAGGCCGACATGACTTTTAAATCGATTCTTCTTTGTAAAGAAGTCAGTTTTCTGGTGTTTCTTCCCACATTAAAAGCCTTGTACCATGCCGGGACAGCATATAAGACTATGGGCAATAAGACTGTGCTAAAAAAGAGATAATTTAGTAAATTATCTCTTTCACTTAAAGTCTAGCAGTAACTCCCCGAACCACTTCTTTCATGTACTGCTTTCATGTACTGGAATTACTCAACTTTATGGACTTTATTACTCAACTTTACTGGAATTACATCAACTTAATTGCATTGAAATCTTACACACTAGAAATTCGGTCCTTCACTAATCTTCTGGCAGAATACTCTCGCTTTAAACTCAAATAATCACTCCTCGCTTGGACCTCTTTCACAGAACTCATCTCACAGACTCTTCTCGTAAACTATCTTCGCAGAATAACTATCAGCTCGTCTTTTCCAGAGTATTTATACTGGTACCTGCAGGACCGAAGCTTGAGAATGATTGTCCGCTGTCAATTTCCCATGAGATTCCTACCCCGACCCGATAACTCTTCTTATGAAACAACATCTATTCAGATGTATCAGTAAGCAGCCAGTATTACAAAAGATGAATGTTAAAGGGAGCTGCTAGCTCTACTAAAAGGGTTTCTTTTAACCCTTTTCAGGATTCCTCCAATTATTATATTTTTTACTTAATTGGTAGAAATCTGGCAGATATACGGGTTTTGTTACTGTATAGTAAGCGTATTGCGTAACTTCTTAAAGGAGATGCTTAATTATACATATTTATAAAAATAAGATGTTACTGATTAAAATAATTTACTTAAATGCTGCTTCATTATTAATTATCCTTCTTTCTGAATTGGTAAACAATAGAAATTTGATAATTTTATTTCTAAAATTGCATATTCGGACGAAACCGTATAACATATTTTTAAAAATTAGATACAAGTTAAATTCTTAAAATATAATTTATAAATTTTTAATTTAGAAGATTGAGATTAATAATCTCGCGGCATAATAAATCATTATAGTTTTTTTAATTAAAAAGCTAATGCGTTTTAAAAAGTACTTTACTATTTTTTTCTATTTCATAAGGACTGTTTATAAAATCTATATACTCAGAATTATGATTACGTTCCTCACATAACTATTAAAAGGACTTCATCCCCTACACAAACATGTCTAGTTATCTAATATACAATTAGCCTTCTTTCCGTCTAGAAAGAAGAGGATTCTGTAGAATGCTACGCTCTTTGGAGTGTCCTATATTATATGTAGTAGACGCTTTTTATGATCGGAAGGGAAAGGCGGTTCATTACGTTTACTATAGATTTCAATAACATGTAATAATTTGTCTTTCCATTTTATCTTAATACATGAAAAATAATACAGTATTTAATTTCAATAAAAAGCTTTAATTAAATGTAAATAATAATTTTTGAAATTTTATGTCTATTCAGAAATTAATAATCCAAGTGGAATAGCCTAATACTCACGACCCCAACTCTTCAACTGAATGAAGTAGATACAGCTATACTTCTAAAAGTAACAATTGACTCGTAATTTAAATGGAATTACAATATTGAGCAGATGAGAAAGAGATTGTACTGTGGACGTGGTAATATATATAAATTCAAACAGTTTTAAGAATGGTTTATTATCTGTATTCAAACAATTGGAGGTATAGTATAAATTTTGATTTGATTCAATAAGTAAACACTGAAAGGGCAAGGTTTGAGAAAAAAAATTTATTATTTTCTCAAACACGTAAAAAATAAGATTTTTTATTTTTAACAAATAAGACTGACATCTTAACCAAATGTTATAAGAGTAAATGTTTTAAATTATAATTATGATATTCATATTTTTCAACCAAACTATTTTAAAAACCACTAATAATCAAGACCTTCGATTTATAAAAATGGATGTTACGTTTCATAATCTCAATGTCTGCAACCCACCTGACTTAAGTAATAAGTCATCCGAAAATAAGCAGTAATCCTTAAGAGTAACTTCCAGTGTCAGGTTTAAAGTGAGGGTAGAGTAAAGTAGGTCCCTTTAATTTTTTCACTGACCCTTATAGCGTTCATTCTATTCACCACAAGGACTGGATATTTATACAAAATGTAATTACTCGAAAAAATTGTTTATTTATTTATTTTATATATATATATATATATATTATTTTGAGAATTTAATATGCTTGCAAGGAACTCATATGGTGCCCACATTAGATTTTTATTTTTAATAATATAAAAAACCATCATTGCTGTTTTCATAAACTGAGAGATTAATTAATAATCTATTTATAGTTATAAAGTGTTTAATAATCAATTAAGAAAAAAAAGGCCTTACCTAATAAGCATTAATAATAATCATTATTCTACAATGATTCAATAAGCATTAATCTGCAATGTTGTCTGAATTATGCGTTCTTCCTCTACGCAACGGTAAAAATAGCAATTAATATTATATTTTTTCAAAATGTTAATTCATTCCCGTTGTAATTATGACTGCTGTTAATAACTATTCTCGTTAGCTTATTCAGCGTATTAAAGCGAATACAAGTTTTTTTTTTTTTTTAAGTTATTACAATAACCTTTCTTTCTGAATTATTTTTAAAATATTTGATAATTTGAAAATTATTTGCCTTAAAAAAATGTTATATTTTGATAGGAAAATGATAAAATATTGAATTTCAGAAATAAATTGGGGACAACTTAAAAGATGGTCTTTTTATGTTTTACATTTAAAATTAAATGAAAAAAAGGAAGGCTAATAAATCTTAAAAAAGAGTATAAAAAAACCTCTCTTCCAATTGTTACTTCCTTGTACGAATTAAAGTATTTATTACAATCAGATTTCAATACTAGTAAATCACAGTACTTCTGAATCCAGTAAGTACTAGTAAATTGATATTTACTAGTACTTACTGGATTCAGAAATTCATTTTGACTTGTTTCGGCGTGACGTATGTACGGATCTCGCATAATTCAAAAATGATTAGCTTTAGAATGTTGAAATTTTGGATTCAGGATTGTTGTAACATCTAGTAGTGCATCTCTACTTTTGATTTTAATCGACTGAACGAAAAGAGTTCAAAAACCCCCCCCCAAAAAAAAAAAGGATTTCAATCTTTTTCTTAACTGCAGTAATAAGCCTCCATTGAACGTTTTTTTACAATATATCATAAATGATACTTATTTTCATTGGTTCCCGAGTTGTTGCCAAATTAAATTTTAATTAATGAAATATTTGAATCTTAAAATAGTATATCGGTTCGAATCAGACTGACTTTATCTCTATTTCTTTCAACATTTTTTTTAAAATCTAAATATATTAATTTATTAGTAATTATTAATCTCTGATTGTAAAAAAAAAATTACGATTAATAATAATTTAATAATAGTAATTAAAAAATTGAAAAATATCATTAGTTATTAATAAAATAAATTTTTTTGTACTTTTCATTTTAACAAAAATGCAATGTAATTTAATAGATATACAAGGAAGGTTATATGGTGCCACATAATTTTTTTTTTTTTTTAATAAAAATTTCGATAATGTAAGAAAATAACTTAAGGTTATCTTTAATTACAGAAAAAGCTAAATTATGAATAAGTTGAAAAAATCATAAAATTAATGATTTCATTAAAACATATTCATTTTGAAATGTTAAAATACGATTTAGTTGTCTTTTTTTTTTTGTTAGCATAATTGATTTGATCCTGTTTGAAAAATGTAATATTAGTTGTACTTTTCTTTATAATGTTTTTCATAAAGAGTAGAAGTATTAGATTCAAAATATGAATTTAGGGACAAAATTTTGCTGTCGATCAGACTAAGAGGTCCCTATCTCCAGCATGTCTCAATTAAGGTATTAAAATAGAGAGTTATTTACGATTCTTTTTTTTTATAAACGAAATAAAATTTAAGATCCGTGTTTTTTTTTTTTCAATATCTTGGCTGTAGGTTGTTAAATATTGATTTTACAGAAAAACTTATTCTTGTTAAAAATTTAAATAGAAAAATTCTACACAAAAACGTCTACGGACACATTACGATCAGATTATAAATAAACAATCAAGTGCAATAAACAGTAGCTCTGTATATATTATATATGCGGAGAGAGATATGAGGTAGACGGAGGCATCGTTTGAACACGCGCTAGCGATAAACAAATACCTATAACTTTTGACTTACGGTAAATAATAAAAATCTCAAAATATCATCAATAAATAATATCTAAAGGAAAAACGTTTGGTAAATATAAAACATTTTAAACCTTTAGGAATAAAATATTACAGTATAATGTTGTTAGGTCAAAGTATTTTCAAATTTATCAAAGGCTTTCAAATAAAACCAGAATTCAAAAAATCAGAAAAAAAAAAGCTATGCCAATATATTCTTACGGTTATTATTTATTAATTTAAAAAGTTTCGTCCCAAAATATATTATAATTTTTAAATATTAGTAATCACAAAATCATATTTCAAAAACATATTTTGGAACTTTCACTAAGTACAAAAACCAATCATAACTTACTAAAATTTTGTGAAATTAAATATTAAACAATAGCAATAGTTAGGGGAAAATGTTTTATTTTAAATGGTAATATAAGTTTTATGTCTCCCTCTACGAATCATGAGACCTTGCCGATGGTGGGGGGGCTTGCGTACTCAGTGATACAGAGTAGCTGGA
>JAAAKQ030307016.1:0-10080 GCA_010016005.3 Zanna intricata
AAATAAAATGTTATAATAATTCAGTACATTTTTTTTATTTGAATCTGGCCCGCCTACACATTCTAAATTTAATATATAGCCCTCTGCAAAATTGAGTTTGACGCCTCTGCTATACTAAGAAAATTTAGATAAACAACATCAAACATAAAAAAGTTTATAACAGCAATAAAAAATAATTTAAACGTATATATAAATGGGGATAAACACATTACATGAATAATCAAATATGTGAATATAATACGTACAGCCTTAAAAAACAACAAGACAATGGATAACATCTATGAAATTTTTTCCTAAAAAAAATTAAAATTATAATTAATTAAAATTGTAGATGTTAGCCCCTAATTTAAATTTCCGACGCAATGCTGCATAATAGATACAGTCCAAAAGTATGTGATTTCCGAGACAGGAGATATCCATGAATGAATCTAGTGTGCCCTATTCGCAAAAGGCAAATAACAACTCTTCTCGATGGCAACTCCTACATGAAGAACCCACGGTGACACAGTGTTCTTAAAAGGACGATGGTAGCATTCCATTCACTTTGCTACTCGTGACGAACATCTCCCTTTAGAAAAAAGACAAGATCGTCATAAATAACGCGATTAGTGAAAGAAGACTGCAAAAAAGACTTTTGTTACACTATCAGCATGCTAATTCCTGAAATTCCAATATGGCTGAGGATCCAGCAGAACCTTACACTTGTATTACGCAGAGCCATTTCAGAAATAATAGACTGTGTTTTACAGTCATCAGGGTGTCAGAGTACACGTCACTAATAACCTGCAAGGCACTGCATAAAATCTGAAGGGACAAGTACGTGACGATTTGTTAGGCTAATTATATTTAAGGCCTTATTATTAGCGTGCAGTTCTGCTATGAAAACACTGACGATGCTGGGTAGGCTAAACATGTTACGTTTTGTTACCAACTATAAAAGGAAAAACCAAGAGAATTAACGTTTTTCGAGTCGTTTGTAGAGCATCAAGATTCAAAGTATCTAAAATATTTTAAAATGTTTCTTGTAAGATAACAGGATTCGTGTAATTTTTATTGTGTCGACAAAGACTGAAGCAACAACTTATGAAAGAAGACCCCAAGAGGAGTAATAATATTCAGCAACAGTAAGAAATGGAGGTAGTTGTTAGAGTTGAGTAAATGTCCTGAGCTCTGATGGCTATATATCGATTAAGATGCGGGTTAGAGAGCACTGCGTCAAAGGTCGGATGATTTGGTTGTGCTTTAATGCGAATTTCATAAGAATACATCATTTCGGTTCGTCTAATCAAAGACAGTGGTGAGATGGCTCACCACTATCCACCAGAAGACTTACTACAGAAGTTGATCGAAACGCACCTGTAGTAAGACGTACAATGAATTATGGACTACATCGAGCCAAAACGGAAAAAAAAATTTAGATCATATAAAAAATATTTCATTTTCATAATTATATTTTTATTTGTATTAGGTAAAACTAAAGTAATTTACTGATATTGTAGGGTTAGAATTTATATTCTATTAAATCTATATATTATTGATAGATATAATAATAATCTTACCAATAAATCTTTTATTTTACCTATTATTAACTGCATTATTGTGAATTTAAAAAATTATTATGCTTATGTAAAATAATAGAATGAATGATAGTTAAAAAAAATAAATATATATATATATATATATTTTTGATTAGTTTAGTTTATCGGGTATTCATATTTATGAGGTTGAAAGTTTTAGCGTGAAATATATTTAAAACAGAATTTCCAAATCTTGAGATATCTTTATGACAAAATAATACTACATTTTGACAGGTTGCTCATTTTTATTCCCTGCCGTACATATTTTACAATTCAGTTTACGTTCCAAAGCTGCGTTTCTGGGTGTGTTATGAAGATATGTGGGCTGCATTTTCTGAATATCTGCATTAAAAACGTTTAATATAAATGACAAATAATAGAGTATTTTTAATAATAAACAAAAGAATGATAGTTAAATTATCTTTGTGTATATTTATATATATTTCCTTTTCATTTTCAGAATTTTAATATACTCTGGACAATTTTATATTAAAAACTTAGAATTTAATTTTATGTACGATGGAGTATTATAATTGTAAATAAAAAGGTATAGAATACGATAAAAAACATTATACTAATGTAAAGCATTACATCCGATACAAGATACTTTTTTAAATTAAATACCTATAATAAAGGTAAAGTTGACTAAGTAAAAAAAAACACATTTAAATTAAGATATTGTTAGTAATTTTCAATTAATTAAATGGAAATGAATAAAGAAAAAAGTTGTCCTTTATGCTAGAAAAGTTGGCATAAATACAACTTCTGAAATGATAAATTGTAACTAAATATTCAAACTAGAAAATTTTTAATTTAAGCACAAATACCCTTGCATACTTTTTTGCAATGCATTTATAAAATTACTATAAATTAGTTTTATTACCTTATGTTATCTCTGAAAGAAGAAAAATAAGTTAGTATTACAATTTAAACTAAAATATATAATTATAGTCATCAACTTGCTCTTCTTAACCTTGTACTCACACTCAGTTTATTCCAAAAATTATGACTATAACTATTATTAAAAGATATTTATAATATCATATAAAATTATATATTAATAAATTTATAATAGATTCAAAATGGTCTTATAGTATGAGTTATTACAGATGTTCCCTCTAAAATTATTGTATTATCGCTATTTGAACTGTTACATTTCCATGAAAATAATGAATTATTATTTTGATTTTTCTTTTGTATTTTAATTATTTTTATTTTTACTTAGGACTATAGCAGAGCTATACTTTTAGCAGAGAAATTATCGTAATCGGACCAATTTGGGCATATGCCGTTTTCGCCGGATCATTATGTTTTGACACCTGAGGAACTTAAAAAAACAAAAACCTGGGCGAAATGTTCGCATGTAAATGTATTTTTTTGGGGTTTCACACCGTTATTTTTCTAAGCACCCCACACAGCAGCTTAAACCACCGTTAGGCATGTCATCAACCGTGGTAGCAGTAGAAATTACTCCCCAAGATTGAGTCCCATAAAAAGAACCCCCCATCGAAGTTTCTCCTGGATCACTGGGATAAACCGACTATCCGTTTGTGAAGTGCCGGAATTTTCCTCCCCAGAAAAACTGCCCATCCCGTCCCAACACCTGACCTACGGAGGGTAGCATACGCGATTCGCGTGCACTATCCTCCCTCCCCGTGCGTGACCCTCACATACCTTGAGGGGCCCCCATGAGTAATCAGAAATACCTCGATCCAGAACATTCTTGCATGTGTCCCGGACCAAAGCATCCTCAGCAATTGGGCTGACTCCCTGGCCCTGCACGTCACCATGATTCGTCTCTGGCATGCACGTCGTGTTTTGACGCCTTGTCTTAATTTTATTGTTATTACTTTTTTTTTTAATTTAAATTTAACTCCATTCCACCTTAATTTCTCAATACTTAAAACTAATTTCCGCCTACTAACCCTCTGTTGATTTTTTTTTCTTTCTCCCTGTATCTTAACTTAACATTGCTTACCCGTGATATTAAACTACAGGAGACTAATTGCAAGCTAGCATCCAGCCCATCATTAAGCGGTAGTGGTGCAACAAAGTTTACATGACATATGAAAAATAAGGAAGATATACAACTCCATACCTTAAAAATACTACGGTTATATATAGCCTCAAAACGCCGTGGTGATTACGTGTATCATATTTTCTCATAAATTGCACAAGATATAATAATCGGACATAGAAAACAAAATATTTAAAAATAGTCCTAACAATCCTAATAATGAGGTATGGCACACTAGTATTCGTCCGTCCAGACATCAGGTGGAACGCAATTACAAAACCATTAGAAGTATATAAACCAGACAATAAAACGGCTGTCGCACGGCCGCAGCAAGTAAGATTGACCACAAACAGTACTGCAGCACTCATATTGTACTTATCTCAATAAAAATCAGGCATAATAACAATTTAAATCCTTAATACTAATCCTTATCCTAGTGGAGTAGTACAAACGCCAGACATTATTTATCAGTTAATAAAAACATGTATAAATGAGTACAAAAATCAGTGAATAATATTAAAAATAAGCACATAACGTCAATAAATTAAAAGTGGATAATCCTTAACCTAATTTAGCTTCGGTCAGCTGTCAGCCTGGGGGTACATCCTTTCAATCAGGTGCCCAAAGTTCCGCCTCCCTTTCTTTGACATGCAATATCCTTGTCGCCAGGTGGAGTCCTCACTCCATTGCTTCTTACTCAGAAGATATATTTTACCACGGTGTCAGGAGAGAGCTACTGTAATCCTAGCAGTTTCCTGACCTCCTCCCATCGTTAGCATTAAAAAGTCACATACTCCCGGGTATCATCTACTCCACAGTAGAAGCAGCTTGGGTCGGTTCTTCTTCGGAAGCTGAACAAGTAGCCACGTACCCTCCGTGAGCCGACAGGAGCTGGGTGAGATAATAGTCGATCTCACCCCACCAAAACCACGGTTCCATACGAGGGATAAACCTCCTTGCCCCGTTCCCTTTCTCCGAGTGTTTCCACACTATTTGCCATTCTGACATTCTTCCAGCAGAAGTCTTCTGGCGACGGGTTTCAAGACGCCTTCGTATTTTCTTTTGAGCTCTAAAGCTCTAAGTCTAATTGGTGGGATACCCGCTATCACCTCCTCCGCTTCCGCCGAAACGGACTGGGAGGCAGAGATAATTTTCAACATAGCTCTTCATTGAAGAGAGGAGAAACGATTTACATTTCTCCTAATCTCCAGTGCCTCATACCATATAACAATATCGACGAACCTTTCAAGAGCAGGAGCCGCTTCTTGCTGGCCCATGGCCGCACTTTGTTGCTCATCACCCTATCTAGGACGACCAATACCTGTTCCGTCATCTTCTTGATATGGGTGGTTGACTTTGCGGATCGCTCCAGCCATATCCCCGAGTATTGCTTTCTTTCCACGGGGGACCGAGGCACCGGAAGCGACTCGTGTACTGATGCACAGCGTGTACTGATTGCGGAGCCATTTTGTATTCACGTTCATGCACAAGCAGCTACATACATCTGATATCAGTTTAATTTACCATTAGAAAAGCTAAATTTTTAATTCTAGAGTATATGTATTTTATAAAATCTCTAAAGAATGCTACTCCTATTGAGGCGTAATAACATTATAATATTATTTTAATCTCCTCTAAATATATTACTACGCATTCTTATAAGTACAAAAAAAATTAGTGGAAAACATTTTTCATAAAAAATTCACTTGGTTGTTTTGAATAAATGCAACTAAGGAAATTTTTTCATAAATAACAAATAGGAAACTAAAATTTTAAAATGCTGATGTTCCCTCTTTATTTACGTAAACAGAAGAAAAGCCATTTTATTTAATAAAACATGTTCTTTTAACTTAATTTATAATAAGTATCTTTATATGAATATTTTTCAATAAGAAATTTAAAAAGAGAATCTTGCTTGGTATGTGAATCCCATTATAATTTATGATAAGTTCTTATAAAAGCTTTATATAAAGAATTAAAAATATGATAATTTTTCAAAATATTATAAAATCTCTTTAAAACATTTAGATTATCACATTTATTTCAGGAATAAAACAAATTTAATTTTTAATAAATTTATGTAAAACCGTACATTGATGTAAAACAGACTAAACTTCTGTTCTTTATCTACTCTGAATAAGCCAAGTAAAATGTGTAAAAAGTTTGAATTGAAAATAAAAGTTATGTTATCAGTTGCAGAGTCTGTTGTTATACTTTTCGTTATTTATAAGAGACTGATTTCAATTTTGAATATTTTATTTCTCTGAACCATATTTTCGTAACTTAAATGTATTATCAAACAATAACATTTCTCAAATGTTTAAATATGTTTTTACTTGTACTTGAAGATAAGGAGATATTTTGGAAGCTACAAACGTAAGCCAGCAAAATCGAGAAAACAATAAAAAAAAGTAAAACAAAATATATTCAAGAACTATTATTATCTTTGAAAAGTTTTAAAGAAATAGACAAAGTAATCTTTTTTTTTTCAATGCATTTATTTTTTAACTAGCCAGTCTCTATCATAGTGTTCTAGGTTTTGGACAGTTAGCTGCACACTCTGGTATAAAAATGTTTATAATACAAATACATAAGTTTTAAAAACTAGGAAAAAACCGAAAAACTTAATAGAAGTTCAATTTTAGACAATAAAGATTATTAAAAAGTAAATCGCAAAATTCCATTAAAAGAATTTGCTCTCTTTATCTGTTTAGCCTCCGGAACTACCGTAAGGTATTACTTCAGAGGATGAATGAGAATGATCTGTATAAATTTGAATGAAGTGTAGTCTTGTACAATCTCAGGTCAACCATTCCTAAATTTGCTGTTTATATACAACAACACGTGGTGATAAATAACTCTATTCTATGTATCTTATCATATGCCTTGCAAAAAAACTAAAACTTCCGATATGCTGGCCGTGAGGAAAGAACAACGACTCACTATTAATACAGACATGTTAAAGATACTACAGTACTGTAACTAAACAAACAATTACCGCTATGGATAGTTCTCTAAGTATACTAAATTCACTGTAAACGAAATTTCACGATGACTTTACTAAGTTCACAATATTCATAACCTATCTTTAATTTAATATTAAAAAGTAAATTTTTTCGAACTATTCAGGAAAACAACATTGACACCCGTTAATGCTTATTCAACTGTGAATTGGGTAATCGGAATGAAAATCTTAAATTTTCGGAGCATGTTTGATATTTTACCAAAATCACTAGAATACTACATGCAATAAATTATTAGTAAAATAATGCACACAAAAGGGGTGTATGAGTTATAGATATAACCAGAAACAAGATAAAGCAAAAATTGTATAATTCAAAAAACGAAACAAACACATATAAACTGAGATTCCAAAACCAAATAAAATTCAAGATAATTTTACGAACAATTTAACAATATTGCGTAGAATTCATCCAATTAAAATAATACAAAGAAATATTATTTTATACCCTAATTTCTGTTTGTCATGCTTTTATACTCCAATCTTGGAAGATAAAATCTCCAAAAAGTTCTAAAGCGATTATTTTCTTTTTTATATATACCTAGCACTGTATATTAAACTTTTCACGACTTCTATAGCAACTGAAAAATAAATGGCAACAAATTTATGGTTTTGGATTTAAGTAAAATATATTGAAAATAAAATATAGTGCTTAAAGAAAGAGTAGAAAACATTTTTCATAAAAAATTCACTTTGCTTGTTTTGAGTAAATGCAACTAAGGAAATTTTCATAAACAACAGATGAAGTAGGAAACTAAAATTTTAAAAGTTTTATGTTGACTTTTTATTTGTTCATTTACATAAACAGAAGAAAAGCTATTTTATTTAATAAAATATGTTCTTTCAACTTCGTTTATCATATGTATCTTTATATGAATATTTTTCAAGAAGAAATTTTTAAAAAGAGAAACTTGCTTGGCATGTGAATCGCATTTGCTTTTCCTAAATATTTACTTACATAGGAATTGAATGTAACAAAAACATAATTTGACCAAAATGATTTTTAACTATAAAAAACTATGTTTTTTAACTATGGCCTTTTGTATAACTATTTTAATAATCAATACAGCTAATAATAAATAATACATTTTTTTTTTAAATATAAAATTTCTCTTAAAAGAAAAATAATTTTTACTATGTTTGGAACTTATAAATTATTAATTTTGAAGTTAACCTTCTAATTATTTCTTATCTTATTATTAATTATTGGATGAAAATTTTTTTTAACTGCATAAAATATATTTTATAAAATAGTAATGTTTTAATAAATGGGAACTTGTGTAATATAGAAATGAAATATTACTTTTTTCATAGTTACACTTAAATTAATATAGCAGTAGTAGTAGAAAAAAAGTGAATTCTTCTATTTTGTGTTCATTATAGTGTAATTCTAATTTTATTTAATATAATTATAAGTAATTCTGCTTGGAAAATACTTCCAAATATTCGGAAGTGTTAACGAATTTAATTTCACGGATTGTGTTCATAAATATTATTCAGTTTCGGTTATGTATGGTAATGCTGAGGACAGCATATGTGCAATGATTATGTTGCAATGTTTTTGTTATTAAAAAAAAGAGATGCAGAAAGTTTAAAAAGTTAGGTGCAGAAAGAGTTGCATGACAATTCAACTTTATTTCAAATAAAAGAAGTGGTTTAATATAACACCCTAGTATTATAATAAATTTATTAGATAGACTTTTTCAAGACTTTTCCAAGAAAAGAATTGTATTATATTCAGTCGCATGGTGAGAGTGGGGGGAGAAAATGAACTTTCTTTAGTTTTTGAGGTATGAGGAGCAAAAAATTGCCATTTACTTAAACTCGGGTTTCCTCTCTCTCTCACTCTCTCTTTCTATATATATATATAGAATAAAATGTATAAAACTTAGTGGCTATAAATTATCAACTATTAATTTATTTCATTGGGATTTATATATCTTATATAGTGCATCTGAAGTTCTTCATTTGAAACTTTGTTGAAGAATGGTTGAGTTGTTCTTGATTTACGTTGAATTTAAAGTCGAAAAAATCTGAGATCATGTTAATTGTGTAGTAATGTATTTTCCATAGCCGCTTAATGTTATTCACAGTGGGGAGTTAATTTTTTTTATAATCGGTTCCCAAAAGTATGTCAGGATGGTCAGAAGACCATCCAAAATAGTCCACCTCAAATACATTATTAATAATAAACATTATCTCACATAGCCCAAACTAAGTAACAATAAAAACAAAGGTAACAAATAATGAATAATGAATTCAGATAAATATAAAATTACAAAACATTAATCATCCAGATAGTTCCGATTATTATTATAAAAACAATAGACACAAATGACGCTGAATTCTCAGCAGAGAATCAAACTGCCGACTCAGAGTCAACCACCAGATTCAACATACATCAAATTCCAATAGAGATTCTCATAGTTTTAACTATTTTTGACATAATAATCACTGTATCATGCCCCTCATGGGATGAGGACGTCCCACACATGGGGACTGGGTGATGCACTCAAATTATCATCCATGTCCTCAAAGATCAGCAACATTCAGTAAATGTAGCCTCTTCAATCGTCTTATTTCCTCACCATTTTCAAGTAAATTCAGTTCCAGACGATTTAGATTCTTTTTCAGCTTAGATATGTAGTGTCTAAGGGTCCTCCTTATCTTCTCAAGAACATATGGCATACCAAGGTAACCATGCACCTCATCATTTCTAGCAAACTATGGAGCCCCTAGAACCATCCTGATCACCTTGTTTGTTGGATAATGTCAATGTTACGTAATTGTATACCATACCTCTATACTGGTCTCAGAAAAACCTTATATAAAAGAAATTTATTCATAGAAAACAAATGAGGCCGTCTACAAAGAAGCCTACAAGAAGCTCTACAAGAAGTCTACAAGAAGCTCATCCGCTCATAGCGGATGAGCGGTTTAGAGCTGGGCATCTTCTTGTCCATGGAGTTGGAAATGGCCCCAAAAGGCGGATGAGCTATTATTTAGCCAACAGCAGGGAGATGCAGAAGGCAACAAGAAACCACTGCATTAAAGATCCAATGGATATCTCAAGAATCAGCAGGACATGATGGGACATTCTTCATTTAAATTTTTCGGAGGTAAAAAGAGCCCACATTCGGATCTCTGGGTGGGACAAAAAGAAGAGAGAACATCAGTGAGTAAGAGACAGAGAAAGACAAATATAGGAATATGAAATGTGAACACACTATTGAAATGTGGAAAGCTAGAGAATGTAAAGAAGGAAATGAGAAGAGTGGAAATAGATATATTAGCTATGTCTGAGGTAAGATGGTCAAAGGAAGGTGACTTTTGGAGTGATGAATACCGTATAATTCACTCAGGGACTGCAAGAGATAGGATATGGGGGAGTAGCAATAGTATTAAGTAAGGATTTTGGAAAGAATGTTACTGGATATGTGCAATACAGTGAACAGATAATACTA
>JAAAKQ030307027.1:0-10080 GCA_010016005.3 Zanna intricata
CTGACCGGGATTCGAACCCGGGACCTCCGGAATGAAAGACCGAGACGCTACCACTCGGCCACGGAGGCCGGCTTTTTTTTTTTTTTTTTAAAAAAAGAAGCCTTTTTTTTAAAAAAACTGTAATGGACTTAAAAACAAAATAAGTTTTTCAATTAGCCAAATTATATAAAACTACATTCAAAATACATATTTCCTAAAAATAGAAAATAATATTTATAATTGTAATTATAATTTATAGTTGTAACTTTCATCGCTGAAAAGTTAAGATATAAACAAGCTATCATTTTTAAGAAAAAAAAATTACCTTGATTTTCTAGTTTGTATATGATATTCCAAAAATTATTCTTTATTTAATGTTTTGTATAATATCTATAATCAACCAGAGTAATTTAATTAAATACAATTAAAGTTTATTAGATACTGATCTAGTATTAAATTTAAAACAATTTAATCTTATTATCAAATTGAAAAAAAAGTAAAGTTAATTATTATCTTCGTTATCATATAACGAAACATTTCATCCATTTGAGGAGAAACTAATGTAATATTCTGACGGCGGCTAATTTTATATGATGACGTCAAAAGAACCACAGATTTTATTACTGTATTTTATTATTCAATAAAAATTATTACTTTATTCTACAAATTTTAATCAATAAATAACTACAACTTTTTCACATTTGAAAAGTTTGCTTATGAAAAATTATGTTTTACAAATATTTTTTTTTTGGCTTTTATTTTTTTTTTTTAGTTTATTCGATTAATTTTTATTTAAACGAAAACAAAATAAAGACAGAGTTTTAATAATCTTTAATTTGAAAATGTACCTTTTCCTTTTTCTAATTTATGAATGAGTTAATTATACAGATGTAATAAATTAATGTTAGGCTTTAATGTAAATCTTTGTTAAAAAAAAGCGATTAAAATTAGTCATGAATGTCATTTTAAACAAATTATTTATGTTTAAAATGCAATGATGAGCTAGATGTGTTGTCTGTTATAAGAAAGGAAAAAACCAGTCGCGTCGCGACGGTACTGGCGGCGTCTGTTTGTTTGTTTTACGGCTGGATGAATTGTCAGCCCGAATGGTTTTACACTACAATATATAATAGGTTTGGTTTTTTTTTTTATCTTTTACTTCATATTCGGTAGTTTTATTTCTCTAGGGAGAATTGAAACGGAACAGAGATTTCCGCGATTATTTCAATTATGAAACTATAAATAGTTTTGACTGGTTTTAAGAGAGGGCGATGCCGAAGCCGTGGACTAATGCGTGATGTCATTAGTAACAGTGTTGACAGACGTCGCGAGGTCTATATGCAGGCGTGTGCCGTAACCGAGCTCCAGCCGGGAAGTGTGCTCGTTGGAAAAACTATATAGCTCAAAGCGGAGAAATATTCAGCAGATTTTGACATATTTATAAGGGTCGGTTGCAAAGGGGAGACAAATGGAGCGCAATAAAACATCCGCATGCCGGTTTCACCCCCGTACAATCCTACCCTCCTACTGTAGCTACTACTGATGCTGTTGTCGTTATCCACAAGAATTTCTCCGAATCTGGAAGAAGAAGGATACAAGCCTCCTGCTTTAAATCATAGCCGACTCGTGGCCCTGTCTTATTTTATTCCTTATCGCAGACGTTATCGCGGTAGACTTATACCGACTAAACAGTTTTCTACCCTTAAAACTTCTACGACATGCCTGTTATAAAACATACTTTCTTTTTGAATTCTACATGATTTTACAAAAAAGTTATTCTTCCTATAACATTAAATAAACTTTTTATAGTTCTGGGCAAGCTTTTTTATATTTTATAATGAAGGAAATTTATAGACAAAACAAAATTGTGAACAAATTGAATTATAAACTGTTTTAAAGAAACATTAAATAATTCAGTACTAATCTAATTTTACGTGTAATTCAATACGCTAATGGAAAGAAATTATTTCATAATGTAACTATTTAGTTATTTAAACCATAACCAAAATTATGAATGAAAATGATCTATCTCCAACTTTTGTTGAGACGGTAAAACTGGCATCTTTTCATTATAATCAAACGTTTATAAATCAAATAACAATAAATTTAATTTTGTTTTGCCTTAAAATAACAAAAAGTGAAAAATTATTTATATATTAAAAAGATCAATTTCGAAAAAAAATGGCAGTAATCATAAAATTCTGATTTAAATTAAATGAATATTTGAATAATTCTAATAAGTAAAACAGGATATGAATTAAAAAATAGGACTTATATTTCTAAAAAAAAAAAAAAATAATAATTTATATAAAGGTGTCATGTAAACATTTTGATTTAGTGCAGCTAATTTAAAAATTGAATATTTCATTAAAATAAATAGAAAAATGTTTTGTTTTTTTTTTTATTATTAAAAATATTACTTTAAAAAGTTCGTATTTTTACATTCAGCCTATATTTATATAGATGTAAAATACTAAACACCCTGTAAAAAGTTAACAAATTAATTGAAAAATTTAAAAAGACTTTTAAAAAAATTGCCCTAAAAACTATAAATAATACTATTTTAATTATTTTTCTAGAAGTTGATTTCTAGAAGTTAGCACTAATTAATAGCAATAACCAATCTCACGTTGTAATTTATTATTTAGTTAAAAGACAAATTAATAAAAAAAAAAAACATTATTACATTCTAATTTTTTTGGGCAGTATTTTTATTTTCCCTTCTAGAACTATAGCTCTACAAGGAAAAATATTATAATCGGTCCAATTTAGGAATATATGATTTTCACCGGATTTGACATTTTTATACCTAAGAACCAAAAAAATCGGATCGAAATTTTTCAGATATTAATATTCGTATGCACGTGTATTCGGTATTGGCCTTTAAATCACATTGTATCTCCAGAACTGAACCGATTTTTACAAAATTGGTCAGATTACATGGAACATTGGGCTTTTAAATTTGCAATATAGATGGTCAAGGGATTGAGGCTGTAGAGCAAGATCACCCTCAGTATCTCGAGATTTCGCAAAATTAAGGTCTTATTTTTCTTAGTCATATTTGTTAACAACTAAAAAATAATAATATTTGCAAAATAAACTTTTTAAAAATCGCAACTCACCCCAAAAAAAAATGTTCTAAACTATTGGCTAAGTATTACAATAAATAAAAATTAATTTTTGGTAAAAAAGGGATTAGTAAAAAATATACAATAAAAACTCATAAATTGAAAATTTAAACAATCGTGTAAGAACATAGTTATTTAATAAAATACAAGGAAGTAATATTTTTCTTTTTTGAATTCATAAAACCTTACTAGAATTTAAGATAAAAATACCTCAAAACATTGGGGTTAAAGGTGTGTAAAAATAACAACACAAGAAAAGCTAAACATTTTCTGAATTTTGAAGCTTTTCATGGGAATCATATTTTTTTTTTTTTTTTTGTTAGTACGCTAAATTCATAAACGTTATTTAGTTACAGTTGACAAAAAAGTTTAATAAAATTCATATGTAATGAAACATAAATCATATAACATTTTCGCGGCGGGCCATAGGCCAGCCTTTTTTCTGGTTTTCTATAAATTTGTATTACGCATGTCATTAATATAATGTGATAGCAGTAATAATTAAATATTTAATTAAAATTAATAAAATTGAAATATAATAAAATTATTGGTGAAAAATTACCAATTTTTTTTTATGAAAGAGCGAGCATTAACAGCTATAGTTTTTAGCCCGGTGGACATTTGTAGGGTATGGAAAGATATCATGCTTGGCTGGGATTCGAACTTAAGATCTCTGAACGAAATGCTAAGAAAATATCTATTTGGTCATTTTACAATCTTAATTTAATATATATCTAATAATTTAAAATAATTTTCAGGTAATTATTTTTTTTTTTAGTAAAAAAGATATATTTTTGTGAACACTTCGTAATAATAAAATACTATAGATAATTATAATTATTGCTTTTTGTTATTTTTAGAAAATCTTTTGCTCTGGCAGATTGAGTCTGCTCCTCATCACAACTTTTGTTACAAATATCTCTTTCTATCTTTGTCTTTAATTTACTTCCTACGCCAGTCGCTGTTTTTATAACTCTATCACTTTTTTCCTTGAAATAGGAAACGTTCAAAAATACTTCTCAACTTATAAGTTAGTTCCATACCGAGTAGAAGATTCCCAACTGTGTTTGATAGACAAGAGGGGAAAAATAGGAGGAGGAATAAAGGTATACTATGTTATATGGAAATGGGAATGAGCGCAAAGGGATCTTGAGTAGTAGATGACATACGGCACATGCCATATGCCACATATATAATATATATACACACACACACATACTCAAATACATAAAGATTTACATATACACAGCAAGACACACGAGATCACTTAGGAAATCCGAGAATTGTAAGAATTTTAATTTTTTGTCAGTTCGTGAGAGATTTCTTCCTAATTTACTAATGCTGTATAATATCCAACACGCACACGTGGCGGCTGTGTCAACATTTCACAACACACTTCGTGCTGTTCATTAAAAAAAAATACAAAAAAAACAACACATTATAAAAACCGACCTAATATCACCCCTCATTACGTTTCTTATAGACAGAGCTATATATGGAATAAAATTAGTATTATATAAAAAAATAAATAAATTTAACAAAAAAAAAAAAAATAGGAAATGCAGCACCTTTCCTAGTTAGCTAGCTAAAAATAATATTATAACCTTATTTCATATGCATCAGAAACTTCATTATTTTTCAAACTATGATGTACATAATCTTAATTTTAAGGAAAATTAAAATATTTACCATGATTTATGATTTCTTGCTTAATTTTAAAGGTGTGTCATCACATTAAATTATAATTGTTATTGTTTTTAAGGTTGAGAAACAAAAATTTACAATCAGTTTCTTCTGGTGATGCCATAGATTTCATCAGGTTTCAATAGGTCTCGATACTTGTAGCCTCCTGGAGGAGGTACTCCACAAGCGGGGAGTCGACTTGTCTGAATGAGCCCAGGAGGACCTTGAAGGAGGGCTCCTCTGAGTGAGCCCAAGCGAGAAGGAAAAAAGATTAGGTTAATCTGCTGCCACGACACTCAGGACTGACTGATGAGATGCCCAAAGGCGGTTCCAGCTCACACCTGGGAAACGGCGAGGGAGGTTTAGTCGGTAGGGGCTGGGAGCAACACTGTTTCATGGTCGCTTTGCTCCATGTCCATTGCCCACTTAGTATATGCTTAGTATATACTAGGTCAGGACGGTTAGCGTTCTGGCTTCGAGCCCGACATACCCTGCGAAGATCCTGCACGGCGTGCGCAGTGCATTCCTTCATCGTCGTTTAAAAAAAAAAAAAAAAAAAAAGTCTCAATACTTGGGAATCTCATATGTTCGGGATGAGATTGACCGTTTCAGTTCTAGATATATGGTTAGGTGAAATAGACATATAAATCCACTTCTTTAGAAGCTGCTAAACATGGTGATGACATTAGACGACTGAAAAAGTTTCAAGTGCTGGAACTAAGTGATGGTCATTGAAGAAACTCTATTTTCGTGTGTTTTTTTTTTGCTTTCTATTTTCTGCATTTATTTATTTCTATTACGGTTTTTGTTTCCATTGTTGCTAAATATTTACTGTTATTTTAATGTTTTTACTGTTCTTTTATATTCTTGCTTTGCATTTATCTATATTCGCCCATTTTATCAGTCTTTTATTTATGTCTGTATTTTTTTTAGTTCATATATCTAACTGAGTTCAAATGCGCAATAGAATAAAAAAAAAAAAACTTTGTTACTTGATAAAAAACATTGCGTGCCAACTGAATGTGTTCGGCACAGGTATTCCATAGATTGGACAAATTCTAGCACCCAATGATGATAGTGCTTACGATATAACAAATGTTTACTGGATCTTTGTTGTTACTATAAGAATGTTTATTAACATGGAATTTTACTGTTATTATAATCATTTACTATTTGTTTTCTTGAAGAGTCATGATTGGATGGCCCGCTCTCATGTGATATTTAATGATAATGAAAAAATAAAATTATTACTTTTTTTTTAATAATAAAACTCCACTAGTTATTTTAATATATATGGTTCAATGAACCATATATATGGTTCAATAATAAAATTGCAGTCACCTGATAGAACACTCTAACCGCTCATGTAAATGTTATAACCATTCCCAAGAATAACAATATCTCATGCCAAGCTTATTACTCGTAGTTATAATGAAGAGAGAAGTAGATTCCTTGAGATCTACTTAACTCGGTTCCATATTAAATTACATTGCATGTTATTATGTCAAGCCTTCTGAAATAACAATGATATTTACTTACAGTTATTACGCTAACTTGTACTATCAAAAACTGTTATCTAGCGCGATTCGTAAACCAACCTTTTTGAGGAAAAAGTGACATACTAGAGTCTCGCGATTCATCAAATGGAAGAAAAAAGTTGTCTAAAAAAATCTGAGGTATTTTTTATTGCAAATCTAATTGAATTGAAATATAATGTTATCATTGTTATTTTTTAAATTTTTTCCCCTATATTCATTTCACTTTTAAATTAGACCATGTTTAGAACTATAAACATAGTTCATTGACTTCGCCATGCCGTCTAGTTTTAGGGACTCTTATAGCGAAGATCTAACGAACTTCTTCAGTGAAATTAATTTCTTTTAGTAGTTGTGCTATTTGAGCGTTACATGGAATTACTTCTTCGGAATTTGTACTTTTTTTTTTTTTTTTACTTGATGATTTCGATATGAACTTGAAGCTTGTCTGTGGGTTGTGAAAAATAAATTTTGTTGCGTGTTTATTATAAGTACTTTGATTTAACGATTTTAAAAGGATATGTCTTACAACATTTGGTTGCCACTAGACATAAATATTTGTCACAACTTGTTTTAAAATTTTTCAAAAACCACAAATAATATTTTTTAATTAATAGAAGAGTAGGGCATAAAATAGTAAATAAAATAGAATAAAAAAAAGGTTTTGTTACTTGTCAAAATTTTCCTTGACGATAGTTAAGCAGCCTTAGAAAAGTAAAAAATATTATTATATCAGTCAAGCTGTAAAAATCTAAACTTAGATGGTTTTCTTTATTAGATAATTAATGGTTACACGCGATAATAATTGATAAAATCTGTTTTTAACAATTTTAATGAAAACTAAAATAGGTATAAAAAAAATAAATATATTTATGCAATTTATTTTTAATAAAAATAAATTTAAATCTCCCGATAATTTAATAAACTAATCAAGAATAATTTTTTTTTTTACGTTAAGTTTTTATTATGTAGGATATTATAAAGATAAACGAATTAATAATATGCAAATATGCTGATATTATCTGATAATTTAATGATATGTAAATCCAAAACAAATTGATTATTATTTTGAATATAATGAGAGAATTATAGCATCTATATCAAAAGAAGATTTTAAGATAACCATTTAAATATATTCCTACAATTAATTGATTCAAATAATCCTTCTTATATTCATTTACGTATAATCAATATTATATATTCTATACGTGAAAAATAATCAATGAACTCAAAACTATATCTTTCGATAAAAATAATATTAACAAAAATTTATGAGATGAAAAAAACTTTAAAGATTAAACTTTAAACTTGGTTGCACTAATAAAAATAGTTAGAAAAATACAATTTTGAAATTAACGAAAGTATTTTTGATAATTTTATTTGATATAGACATAAGAAGAATTTCCTTTTTACTTAACAAGAAGTGAAATTTGAATTTAATAATAGTCTTTAGATTGTTCAGTCTATTTATTGCATTGCCTGAAGTTATGTTACAAATTGCGTTTTTCTTTTAAATCTATTCTTTTTCCTCCCCATTTCTTCTGTTAATCTTACTTTATCTATGTTTCTATATCCTTTATTTTTTCACCCTACTATTTTATTTTTAAACTAAAATTGTTTAGTATAATCAGGTTAGTATATTTAAATCGATTATTTTGTTAATATGTCAACGGTAATAACGTACAAATCAATTACGAATTGTCCATTACTTTTTGTAAATACACGTTCTCGGTTCAATTAACTATATTAAATTATTTTACAAGTGAGAACATTAATTGAAAAAACTATTAACCAGCTGTTAAGAAAATTAAACCTATTTATACTAATTTAATATCATTATATTGTTGTTAACAAATTGAACAGCCTACACTAGAAATTTTTGCGTATTTTTTCTATATTATTCAATCTTTTCTAACGTATAATTTACGGGATATTGTCGTTACGAAAATCAAAAAAAAAAAAAAATGTAACACGTGTTGATTTTATTTATTGATAATCTACAGTTTAAAATAACGTTAATAACAGAAAACCTTACTCGTACACAAGTAGTAAACGCAACTATACCACTCTTTATCAGACTATTCCTTTTTTGAACAAAATAAACTTTACTTTTGCATCCTGGTTTGATTAGATATGTAAGATCCCTTAGAAATCAATATTTATAAATAATATATACTATAATTAGATAATAGAATATTAGTATAAATAATGCTGTTAATTAACTAAGATCCTATATCTCTCCAGTTAAAAAGCATGGCGCGTTGGTTTGTTTTGTGCATGTACTGAAAATTTTTTCATAATTTCTGTTTTCTCTCCGGAACCACCGTAAGATATTACTTCAGACGATGAATGAGGATGACATGTATGAATGTAAATGAAGTGTAGTCTTGCACATTATCAGATCGACCGACCATTCCTGAGTGTGTGGTTAATTGATACCAACCACCAAAAAACATCGGTATTCACGATCTAGTATTCAAATTCAGTGCTCACAATTTTATTTTGAATGAAGCGCACAGATGATTCATTCGTTCGAACGATTTATACTTTTGGAATGATTCATTTCTTTCGAACGATCTATACTTCTTGATACTAACGATTTTTCTAAAATTATGTTGTGTTTTGGGGATAAAAAACGAAAACATTTAGCGTTAAAATATCACAACTTAAAAATCTTAATGTCTGTCTGCAACAGCATCACGCGAGAACCAGTCAACCGATTGCTTTCAAATTTTCAAGATAAATTTGTGCTATCCCAGGGAAGGTTTTAAGCCACAGATCGCGGTCCTAACATCCTTGGAAATGAATTTGTGAATTACAAATACATATTAAATAAAAGTAGTATCCTTTCACTTCATTATTATACTTTTATCACCATGGCAACAGAAATATAATGAAGGAAAAAGATTAATTTTTTATTTAATGAATATCTGTAAAATATTTAATATTCTAAGAACCATGAGGATAACGAATTCGTCGGGGTTCAGGATATGAAACCACATGTTTAGACGAACGGGAGAGCGAAGCGAGCCCTAATTAGCTAGTTTATAGTAATGTATAGGTTCAAAATCATTTAATTAAATTAGATTTTGATTAAAATTTAGTTAATTTATAACAAATGTTACTATGAAATGACAGTAATTTTAACAGTAAACATAATCAGCAATATTTGTTATTGAATACGGGATGTAGGCTTATTAAAGTCTGGGAATAGAAAAACATTTTATCCAATGAGAAAGACAGAGAAAGAATGATAGAGAAGCTATCGATATGATGTGATGTGTTGTTAGTTTGGCTTCCCTAATTTTCTCCCTATCGTAGTTTCAAGTAAGCATCACATTACAATATATGTATATACTACCCTATATATTCTAATATATATATATGCATACGTACATGTTAATCATTTCAGTTTGCACACAAACGCACATATATAACAGAATAGTGTCTGATGGAAGCCACAACAGTGGCGGAAGTTCGCTTCGATATAATTACTGTGTTTCCTCTACAATTCCCCTCTATTCCCTTTTCTAATAGAAAAGTTAGTTTGTTTCATTCTTTTAATATCCGGAATTAATACCACAACCTACCTGTTTTTAAAAAAAAAAAAAAAAAAATTATGATGAACTGTTTTATAAAACAAAATAGTTGTACGATTTTCTTGAATGTTTAGGTCTAAGATATTTCACTGTAATCTAATGTTATCATTTTTTCACGTGTTACCAAAAAAAGCAAATTATAATATATATATATAT
>JAAAKQ030307038.1:0-10080 GCA_010016005.3 Zanna intricata
AAAAAAAAAATCATATACCAGGAGCTACCCAAAAGTTCGGGGAATTTTACCATAAAAATTAAATAGCTTACCATAACTTTTAATTTCCACTGTCTCCTTCAGAGTAGTCCCCTTGGTCATTGAAACAGCAATCCCAGCGTTTTTCCCACGACTCCATGCATCGATAGAAGTCTGCAGGTGTCCTGAATCTCCTCAACTGTGTTAAATCGACGGCCTTTCAATTGAAATTCTATTTTCGGAAAGAAAAAAAGTCGTATGGGGCAAGATCAGGCGAATAGGGTGGGTGGGGAATCACTACCATCTTTTTGGAAGTCAAGAAATTCCAAACGGCTAGCGATGTGTGCGGCAGTCTCGGTACGAATTTTGTAGCAATGCGTCTCATGTTCAAATTGTCCGACAAGATGCGTTGCACGGACCCATATGTCATTTGTACAATTGCACAAATATCATGGATTGTTTGTCTACGATTTGCAACAATAGCTTCTCGCATTTTCGCGATGTTTTCCGGTTTGCGCTTGTTGATAATCTTCCTGAACGCTCATGTCATCGACTGTTGTTCGTCGATCTATGAATCGTTTGTATCACGTTTTACTTTTACTCATAGTATCGTCACCAAATGCTTCCACAAGCACGAGATTGGTTTCTGCACCAGTTTTTTTAGGCATGAAGTAAAATTTGATGTAGGTTCTTTAATCTTTAAAATTTGCCATTAGGAACTTCGCCGAAGCAGTAAAACACAACGTTACACAAACGCACGAAAGTCAACAATGCAGCTTCTCACCATCACAACTGTTGGAACACTGATTCACAAAGAGCACTGGTAGCCACATTTAGCGGCAGCAGGTCGTACCAGCAATGGTCACGCGCGAAATTCAAATTCCCCGAACTTTTGGGTAGCACCTCGTATACAACTATAACTGATTATCGCCTTCTGATATACCTAATAAAACCAACTGAAAAGAGAACATTCGTAAAGCAAACATTTTACCAATATAAACAAATTTTGACTGTACATAAAAACGATATTATATCAAATGGTTCTTCCGAACTATTACGGGCAAAAAATGTGATCAGTTCTCTTGTAATTTGCGGTAAAGATGTTCCAATCTAACATTAAATTATAAATTAAACACTCATTAAATAGTGGGGCCTTAAGCAATCCTCTAAGTCTTTTTCCTCCCCTTTTGTATATTATTTACCCAATTCCTTTGCCAAATCCTTGTTTCGGCTTCTCAGGAGGGTCCTTTTTTTTACTTCCTTGTAAGAAATAAAGGAAGTACTGTGATCGCAAAAAATTTCGGTTTTCAAATTTCAACGGAAGTATACATTTTGACCATCCCTGAATCCATTTTGACTAGTTAGGCTTGATGTCTTTACGTACGTATGTAATACTTATTATGTATCATACATAACTCTCAAAAACGATTAGCCGTATGATGTTAAAAATTTGGATTGAGGATTTTTGTAACATTTAGTTGTGGACTTCTTCTTTTGATTGCAATCGAATGAAAAGTATCCTAAAAAGTCCAAAATTAAAATATTTGAATTCTGGATTATTTCTTAAATGCAATAATAAGCCTTACTGAGAGCTTTTCAACGATATATCATAAGAGGTATTTAATTTCATTGGATCCAGGTTATAGCCAAATAAAATTTTAATTAATTGAAATATTTTATGTTGCAAGGGGAAGACACATCGGTATAAATTGAAATAAATCTCCTTTTTTTACCGTATTTTTTTTTTTAATTTAAATATATTGATTTATTAATAATTATTTACTGATTATTAAAAAAAAATATAATAAAAGACTATTAAATAATAATAATAATATAAAAAAAATATGAGAAATTATTTAGGAAATAAAATTTTATAAACTTTTTCATTTAAAAAAAATGTTTGTAATTTAACAGGCGTACAAGGAAGTCATGTGGTTTTCATATCAGATTTTTTTTATAAACGGGTATCTGATCCATATAAAAGAAGCAGCGACTTCGACTTCTGGAGTTATTCCATCCTCCAGCATAACATAGATTATAACATAGATTTTGTGGAGTTCTTAAAACTTGCGCCCTCCCAATCCAAGTAGCCATTTGCTACGGTACTTATTTTATAAAATACGACCATCTAATCAGTCTAAACTATAAGTAAATAGATATATCAAGAAATCAGTTTTCTTGTAAAAATGAAAATTTTTTAATTCTTTATACTCCAAGGTACGTACTGTATTTTGTAAAAAATAAAACAAATTAATTTTTATGTTTAACGTATCGATAAGAAGAAAAAATATTCATAGGTTTTAGGATTAAATTTACATTAATTTTTAATTCAATAATTTCAAAAAGAAATGCTGAAATATTACAATTTTACAATATTACTACAAGATTACATTACATTACATCAATGCACATTTTAAATGTTTATCTAATTACTTTTTTTTTTTAATATAGAGCAATAATAACAAAAGTATATGTAATTATCTTCAAGTATAACGAATAAAAATAATCCGGAAATAAACAGAACTGTAAAACGATTATAAGGAAAACGTACTAAACAATAAATTTCAATTAAAAAAAGGACAATGTAGGAATTTAATCACTATTTATATTTTAAAAATGGATTTTCTTTAAAATAAGAAATTAGAAAAACTTATTTAAAAAAAAAAAAAACCTTTTACAGCTTCTGTAATACTAAGAAACGGAGAGTTATTTATAAGCTAGTGCTTCAGTAGTCAATGGAATCTGTTTGAAAAGAAAAACTTATACAAAAGAAACAACTGAATGAACTCGTACAACACAGTATAAAAATGGAATGCCAAGATAAAATTCAAAGGTAATAAATTAAAAATAACAATAATAATAAAAATAAAAATAATGAGATTACAGAAATATATAATCTACCGTTTAATAAATTCTAATCAATATCAAAATTGTATCTACAAACCACACTGATAATAATAATAATAATAACAATAGTAGGTAAACTACTTTCAATTCGATAAGTAGTTTGAATAATCCAATAATTTCCATTATAAAAATTACGTAAACCATAAATAACGTATTAATAAATTTGGAAAAATCCCAGCTTTTGGAAATAAGATTTAACGCACTTTCGCAGCCCAATTTAGAATAGTAATCGTACACCGGCACGGAAAATTTGTTTTATTAGAGAGGATAACTGGTTGGAAAAATACATTTAATTCTTTAACTTTATTTACAGTTCACTGCAGTAAATTCGTTTTCCTATAACTGGAAAACAATTTTTCATTTTAAAATTTTGTTTCTGCAAACAAAAAAGAATTTTAAAAATCTGAACATATTATAGAAAATTTATGATATTGCCGCATTTATAAATGTGTATTAATTACAAAGAAAGTAAAAGAAAAAAATGTCTATGGAGTATAACAGAGTTAATTATAATTTATTTTGAAAAGCGGTTTTACAGAATAATTATCAAAATTAATTGTTTAATGATATGGAAATGAAAAGGTTTTTTTAACGAATTGGACAGGATCAGGCAACACATATTAAACTGATAAAGATTGAATGACATATACCCCTAGTATCCCATGCAGAAAAACTTTCAGGACATGTTCTACCGGTAAAAATAACTAAAAACGTTCAAACAAACATAGCTCTGGAAATCCTTTGTTTCGAGTTATGGCTATTGAAAAATTTCGCCCGGATTTCAGCTCTTCTAATCAAAAGAAGCCCTACTGTAATTTTTGGGACCCAAATTAAAGAGTAAAGTTGGTGGTTTCTTACGTTATTTTAGCTAGTAAATAGGATAAAACACATCCCAGAACTGTAACTGTAGTAGGTTTTAAAATATCCGAAGTAAATCACAAAATTTGGTGTCGAAAAACAAGTTTTTATTTTAGATTTTTAGTATAATAGTTTTGTTAAATGACTAATAAAAAAAAAAATATATAAACTTTTATTCTGAGAAAATTAATGAAAAAACAGCCATTAAAAAGTAAATGAAAACTTTTAAAAATCGGTTTTTTATTGAAGCAAAACAAAATTCTTTGAAACATTATTGTTAAAGCATTCTTTTTAAACATTAATCGGTGAATCAGTATTTACAAACAAAAGGATCATTACCAACGTGTTAGTTTTCTGTTGAAACAAAGAAAATAATCGTGTTAATGATGAACATCGTGCGATTCCTCATATTAAGCGTAGCCCAAGCACTTGTACAAAGCGAAATTCCTATCACACTGGTTTCAATTAAACCTATTCCTATCAAAGTGCGGCGCATCGAAAAGAAAATCATTATCCTTTCCGTCTCCAGAAGTTTAAAAATTTACGACCAACAGATTACCCCCGGCAGTTAAACTTGTAGACAATGCTGATAAGATAAATAAAAATTTTATTTACTGATGAAGCCAATTTTATGAGAAACGTAGCCTTCAATTCTAAAAATAAGCATTTATGGAGCGCCAAGACAATCCACATGGCACTTTGGAGTTTCCAATCACATTAATGTTTGGTGCGGCATTATTTATGACAAAATTCTGGAACCATTTGTTTTTAATGAAAACCTTACGAGAGATTATACGTTCATTTCTCGAGAAATAATTTGCCGACGTTTTTGGAGGATGCCTTTACCAACTGGATTACAAATTAATTTCCAGTACGAAGGTGCAACGCCACATTTTTCTTTAATAACTAGAAATCACTTGAATACTAATTTCTTAAACTAGGCTGGATGTGGTGGACCAATCGATTGGCCACCACGATCACCTGATCACTTTATTTGGGACCATATGAAAACGATAATATAAAAAAAAAGATTAATACTACAGACGAGTAATTAAAATACGAAATGCTAGTTAACTTATACGAAATGATCATCAGATGATGCGGAAAGCCATCGGGAAAATATTTTACGTCGGGCAGAGTGCTATG
This sequence comes from Zanna intricata, assembly GCA_010016005.3. Classification (NCBI taxonomy): domain Eukaryota; kingdom Metazoa; phylum Arthropoda; class Insecta; order Hemiptera; family Fulgoridae; genus Zanna; species Zanna intricata. The sequence continues at coordinate 4,909 of JAAAKQ030307038.1, forward strand.
TACATTGTGAAGGAGGGAATTTCGAACAGAACGGTAACAGAGGTTTGTTATTCTGTTACCATTTATCATTTCAAATATTTTATTATTTTGTTTTGCTGTATTAAGAATAATTTGTCCAACGTACAGAAAGAATAACACGATTTTCTGTCCAGTTTTCGTCAATAAAAAACTAATTATTACATTTTTTTTTTTTTTAATTTTATTGGCTGTGTTTAAATTAATTTTAAAATAATAATAATAATAAAATACTCTTGTTTTTCAACACCGAATTTTGTGTGTTACGTCGGATATCTTAAAAACTAATGGAGTTAAAGTTTTGGGATCTGTTTTATGCTGTTTCCCAGCTAAAATTACATAAAACATTACGAACTCTACTCCTCACAAATTAATTAATTTTGGTCCCAAAAATATTAGACTCGCGTTTTTTTTTTGGTTAGAAAATCTGAAATCCAAGCGAAATCTTTAGCTAACTGGAAATCGAAAACAAAGAATTTCCAGACCTATGATTATATAAACTTTTTTCATTATTTTCACTAGTAGAATATGTCTTGAAAATTTCTCTGTTTCTTCGTGGGACACATCCTGAATACATATTGATCCATTCAGTATTAGTGAAGTTACCGAATAGAAAGCTAATGAATGTAAGATTAAAGCAACTAACAAGAAAAAATTAAAATAATGGAGCAACTGAGGATATAGGATGGGAAAGATATTTTCGGATTATAGACGTTATTTTCGGATTATAACAGTTAATTATTTTCGTTTGTTTTAATTACAACAATTAATAATGTTCGATTAGAAACGTATAATAGAAGAGAACGCATGAGTGAAGCAACCGGTCAAACAACTAAAGATCCAACAGAAAAATGAACTTATATAACCGAAGACGGCGAACAGCTGTAAATAAATATACACTTGATGTTAAATTGAACTTCCTTTTCATGCTACTACTAACACAATGGTGATTAAATTGGCCGGATTTACAAATTTAGAATTGCAATTGATGATTAACGGTAACCTTTTCACACGAGTGATTCATGATGTAGGCCTACCAGAAACAGTAATTTTAATGCTAATGGCGGTTCCTCGACTTTGTTTAGACTATCCTCGTTTTAACTACTTAACAATTCTTCTTGGCTTGTAGATCAGTGATTGCAACTCATATTTTGTTACAGGAACAAAGGACAGAACTACCTACCGACCCAGAATCAAGAAACCTAATTTGATATTTCCATAGTATCATACAAATCAATTCAGTTCAACAGTCTTCCTATCTTTCATTAAACATTATATATGATCCAAAAAATTTGCAAATAACTTCTAAAAAAAAAAAATTTGATTATAAAAGGAAAACGATAACAAAAATGGTAGTGCTCATATAATGATGGGCAAGTTATACAGTGATGATAGATAGTAATGTCTAGCACTTACGAATTTCATTAATCGTTCAAATTAAACTGCTTATATATAAATTACATGTTATTTAGAACCTTAACTACCTGGACTACCTATGTTAACTACCTCTCAATACCATCCCTAAATAAAGAATAAATTAAAACTGGAAGCCTAAGTATCTTCTTTGCACATTAGTTACTAATTACGAAAATGTACAATAATTATTTTTTTGTTTAACCTCCTGAACCACCGTTAAGATATACCTTTAGAGGATGAGATGAATGAATTGAAGCGTGTTTGAAAAATTCCATGTCTGATCGGGATTCGAACCCGGGACCTCCGGATGAAAGACCGAGACGCTAGCACTCGCGCCACGGAGGCCAGCAATTTTACAATAAATTAAATTCGATGAAATGTTTAACATTATGCTACTGTATAAACAAAATGCAGAGCATCGACATCAGCAATTTTTATTTATACTTAATGAATCGGTTATGATGAAAATTAAACATCACATTTTCTGATTCTTCCGATAGAAATAATTGTCAGGGTAGATCTGACAGATTAACAGAATATGCTGTATTTTTTCCAAATGCAAAAGAAAGATGCTCACATTTTAGTAAGTTTTTCTTTACTTTTCACTAATTGTAAGTTTTCGTTATAAATGATCAAAAAGTTATTAAATTGAAGCTATTTTTTTTTCAGAATTATTTTAATTTACAAGGAGTACAATTTAGAAAAGAGCGCTGAACGCAATAAAATTGTTTGGAATTAATAGTTTTAGCTGTGTTTTTATTGTTGCAGGTGTCGACTGCAAATCCCGTTGACTCCTTTATCCTGTAAAAAGTTGCGCACCGTAATGCAACCTGATAAATTTTTTCCTGTTTTTTATTTCTTCCAGTAAATGTAATAAAAATTATTAATAACAGTGAATTAATAAGAATTATCCACCTTGCATTACGGTGCTCAAGCGTACTGCCGGGTTAACTGTTCTACAATACACGATTGTTTGTCAACGGATTTTTACAAATGAGATGCCATGCCATGTTGTTCAAAAGAAAATGCTTACTAAATTTTTTAATAAATAAAAATTTGATCAAACAAGTAATTACAATGATATTGATGATTAAACAAATTTAGATGGCTACCTTTTTGACATTTTTGAAAGTGACGTTCATGAGAATAATTTTTTTTTGTTAAAAATCACAAGACAGCGTTCAGAGGGAAAACAAAGTAAAACAGGAATTATGTCGATATCAATTTTTTTGTTCATTTTGGTGCCCTGAAAAAGTATCTGCAGTTCGGCGAATATATACCGGAACACCCAGTGTACATACATACAAACACACACACACGTCAATAGCTTCAAACTAAACCCAATTACATTAATCCAGTATTTATTTATTCCTGCTCGCACAATCAAGCACAAGATCTGAATTAATTTCAATAAAACAAAATAAAAGACGGATTTACACCCACAGTAACATCATAAAATATAGAACATTCATAAGAAGCCTCGCTCCAATCTTAGGAAATATAATTTTAAGGGTTTTTTACTTTTACCGCCAAAATTTTCCTTTGTATTAAATAACAAAGCATTGGTTTATGAATATATATACATTTAATATGTCACAAAAAGGGCAGTATATTCAACTGTAGTTGGAAAGTTAGTATTATTTACTTATTCTCCCTACGAAAACTACAGATACACCCAATCACAATCATAGTTACTCTAACGCGGTTTTTTTTAACAATACGAAATAAATTTTCGTATTGACCAGGATACGAACTCAGAACCTTCCGGATTCAAGATAAAAAAGCTAACGTCGTTTTGTCAAGAGTATTTTCAGCTTCAACCGAATTAAACGTACACGTAACAAAACTAACTGTTCACTCGGATTTCAAATGCAGTCCAGGTAAAAAAGAGTTTACTGTGGCTCCGACAAAAATAATTACAAAAAAATTATTTAATTATAGATAAGAAAGTAATAAATAGAAAACGAAATAAAACAATAAATATGTACCTAACAGCATAAATTTAAAACTTTTTTAAGTTGCAGCTTAGTTATATCAAATAAAAGACGTTCAAATACGAGTAGCTTACAGAAAGAGTGGAGTAATACATCTATCTTTTTCTAACAATATTTTGTTTCAACATTTGTTTCTATCCTCCGGCAGCAATGAGTACAACAGAACGGTTATACGTAATACATATATATATATATATATATATATATATATATATAAGTATAAAAACAAAACGGAAGGAGAATCGTAGAGGCGTAAAGGACAAAATAAACAAAAAATTTAACGAACAAAAGATAAAAGAGAACACTGAATAAACAAAAATAAGTAACTCGGTAGCCTATATTGTTCGTTTCACCCCTAAGTTAATCGCATTGCTAATAACTGCCTCCGCTGCGAACTCTTTGCTCATGATATCTAACTCGTACATATATTGTTGTAAAAAGGAACAAAACGCTCGACCACTAGACATCTCTTAATTGCAAAAAGAAATGATAAACATAAATAATACGATAACTAGATTACCAGCAAAGTAAAAAAAAGTATTATTACTATTATTAATTCGCTATATAACAGGAGAAATATCAGTGATGGACAGATTTTTAACGAAAGTATTCCACAAAAAAATAAACACCACTATGCAGCAACTTTAACAACCATTTTTAAAAAAAAGGGTTGGAAGAATATTTTTAATTAATTGAAACAAAAATAAAAAAATTAAAGGGAGATTAAAAAAATATAGAACGTCTGAGTTGTAAGAATAGAGAAACGTGAGTAAAAACCAAAAGCCGAAATTGGACAAACAAAAGAACAATGAAGTGTTGAAGAAAGTAGATAAAGAATAAAGATTATAAGGACAAATCGGTCTAAAGTTCTCCACCTCTATCGTACGCCTAAAAATTTTGTGGATGGGATTTTTAAAGAAATCGTGAGCCTATGTTAAGTATTTCAGTGATAACACAAAATAAAAAATGTTTAATGTTTCTCTAAGGGTGATTTCTTGAGTTGCTTTTTTTCGTACATTATAGATCTGTAAATACAATTTTTTAATCACCCTTAGTTTTAAATAAATTAGGCTTCAAAAAAAATTAAGATTTTCCTAACTGCTACATAAGTTCATCAATATTTGTGTAATAAACCAAATTGTTTTCATCAACGAAGTACAGAGAAAGTTCTTTTTGTCGGCTTTGAAAGCTCGAAATTTTTAAATTATTTTTTAAAAGTAAATTCCAACCTTGCAGTCTTGATCCTAACAGTTCAGCTTGATTTTTTGATAAATTTAAATGCCTAATCAAATCATTTAATTCACCTTGTGATATAAGATGTGGCTTATTGGAAGATAATTCAAAATCAAAATCATTTTTGTTTTCTTCAGTACTGCCTGATAGGCTCAGGCAACTATTTATCCAATCAGACACTGATTGGATCAGTGGCACGGGAACTGGAATAATTTCAATGTGAGATATAGGCCCGATTACAGATTGCAGTGAAGGTTAGTTTACAGTACGTTTAGATTTGTTAGAAATTCAAGATACACACACTTGTTAAACAAAAGTAACAATCGGTTACATGATCCTTTGGTTCAGCCAAACCATAGATATACCAAATGACAAAGCCTATCGTGTATCTTTCACCCGTAATCTTAAATATACAGAACAATTAATGTATACTATACGAGATGCCCACATCTTATCTTGATCATCAATTTTACACTGAAAGTACAAATTATATGCTTTTTTAATTGAAGGTGTA
>JAAAKQ030307060.1:0-26844 GCA_010016005.3 Zanna intricata
TTATTTAACGGGAGGAACTGAAAACCGGGCGAAATCTTTCGCTAGCCGTAACTCGCTAACAAGACGTTTTCAGGCATTTGTTTATTGGAAACGTTTTTCTTATTTTTAGATATAGAATCCGTTTCCGAGAGATTGCCGTACAGTTTTGATACACCCTGTATATATATATATATATATATATATATATATATTATATATATATATATATATATACAAATATATTTTTTTAAATCACACTAAACAACAGAAAAAATTATATAATTCAATTTTTAAGTCCCAAAATTAACTATCAAATCAAGGAAAATAATTATCATGTGGTAACTTTCAACAGAAATTGAAAGGAGGTTTGAAATGATTTACTGTTAATATAACTGCAAATAGCAGTTAATTTAAATATGTTTAGTCCTACATTTAAAGCAACATAGCAGTTTCAAAAAATTTTGTTAGTTATATATGTTTTAATAGAATTCCTAGAATAAGTTTCTAGCAAATAAGATATGATGAAAATTTTTGAAATTAAATATTGACATTAGCATTATTTCATTTTTATATTTAATATAATAACAATTAGATAGATTCTTCACAGAATTTACTTAGAAATTTTAAGTTAATGTAAAAAAAAAAGTTATTTAGATAAATAATATAATACATTTAAATATAATAATATATATAAATAATAATGTACAACGGGTTCGAATCCCGGTCAGGCACGGCAATTTTCACACACGCTACAATTCATTCATCTCATCCCTCTGAAGATATACTTAATTTGGTTCCGGAGGTTAAACAAAAAAAAAAAATAAATAAATACATATACAAAAAGTACTAAAAAGTAAAGTTCAGATATAACCAATTCAATTCTTTTTTTTTTATTTCTAATTTCAAATCACTCACAGATTAAAGATTAGTAAGTGATCATATAAAAAAAAATTAAAAGGTTCATTATTTATTTTTAAGGAGTTTTCTTAATATCTATTTATTTAAACTGATATTAAAAGAAAAAAAAAACAAAAGAAAAAAATACACGCTATTGTTTGGGACATTGTTCAAAGTTTTTATGAATAATTTTCTTTTGTGAAATAAGGTAAAAACAGTATAAATGTGTTAATGTAAATCGATAAATTGTAAATCAATTTTGTTTTCATGCGCTAAATAACATATTCAAAAAAAACTATTTTCATAAATTCTATCTGTTTTCTACAAATGGCATCTCTAATTACTTCTTCCCCTGTCATCAGATGTTATAAATAATTTTCTAATTTTTACCCGTAATATAAAATTCAACGAATTAAATTTCATAATATTGATAAAATTATTTCAAAGATACAGGAAAAAAATAATCGCAAACACATCTACGTTCATGCATATATACATCGGTAAAAAAATGTACGTTATAACGGACATATTAATATTTTGGATTCAAGGGTTTTAAATATTAAAAATTATCATTTTTTGACATATAGGAATTATTTTTCATTGTTAAATATTTTAACTGCTTGAAATCAAAAAATAAAAAAAGCATTTGGATCTGTTTCAGCACTTCTATCATTCTTGCTTTTTTTATTTGTTACGAACAATGTTTTTATGTGGCTTTTTTTTAAACTAACCATGTCTGTAAGAAAAATAAAACAATGTTTTGTCAGAAATAACATTTAAAAATTATTGAAAATATAATTTAAAAATGTTCATGAAAAAGTAAAAGACTTCTCTATTTAATATAAAATTTGAAATCACTGTTAGGGGTAATAATATAGTGTCTAATTTTTTTATTTTTATTTTTCCATTGATATGAAATCATCAAAATGTAAAAAAAGAGAACTGGAGGACACTATGTTTTTACTTTTGAGTGTGTTTCTGGGATCAGTTTTATTAAAATCTTTTCTTTTTTAATTTTCAAAATAACGTATTTCATAATTCTGCTAGGATTATTATAATTGATTTGATTGTTGTTTCTGTTCTTCCTAGCAATGTCATTCTAAATTCGTAGTTGATGCGTTTCGGAGTAACTCCAATATCAAAACTAATTTTAGCACTCTAAAAGAAATACGACTTCTTTTAAAATACTGACTCTTAAAACTACTGTTTTATTTTTTATCACTTTTAGAAAAGTTAGAGGAACAATGCTAGGAAGAGTAGAAAATAACACTCAAATCAAACATTTTTTAAAAACTGCTTTTTTCTCCCAATATTTGAATTTTTTTTCAATAGTGAATTTTACTGTTGGTTGAAGTTTCAACAGGCTATCGAATGAAGATTCAATAGCTTAAAAACAAGAGTTTGTATTACGTAAACCTGTTCATTATTGAACATTTTCTCGATTGTAAAAATTTGTCCATCGGTTTAAACTATTTTAAATAAAATTATAGGAACCATTTCAAAACTACAAAATAAAGTCCTTCCCGTATATTTTTTGAATATTATTTTATGTACATGGATATTTCTATTTATTCCTCGATCTTTTTTTTTTTTTTTTATAATAACACAATAGTAGACTGCAGTTATATTATAGAAAATTATGTTCATCAGAATTATTTCATTTAATTAGAAAGTTTAGTATCTTTTATGAATTTTAACAAATTTTATTTTTTTATTTAATCTTGTAGATTAAAGTGTTATTAATCAGTCCTATTATAAATTAATATATTTACTTCATTTCTGTACAAAAAAAAACTTGTCTTATAAATAAATTGTTTATTTAAAAATTATGATAATTTTATCGTTTTACAAATTATAATATTAATAATATATCTTTCTTATGCAATAATCGTTCTCTTTCTACTCAGATCTCTGATTGGCAGTTTAACCTAATTTGCGGAAACTTCTATCTGTATTTAAAAAAAAAAAAAAATTTCAAGTCAGTAAAATTATTTCACGTCAATTAATCATCTAATAAATAAATTAATATAAAATTTAAAATTTAATCTTTCCTTTTAAAAATTAAAGTATTTTTCAAAATTTTGAGCATAACTCAATAAATAATACAATTAACACAAAGTAACAGTTTGCAATTAGTTTGCTTTACTCAAAACAATTTTTTTGAAAATTAAAAGTTTTCTCAATCTGTTTTGTTTTATGTATTTTCAAAACATTGTCCTGCTTAGCGAATATAACTAACTACTTGTATAAACAAAATCAATAATCTCAATTACTGCAAAAGGTTTAACACAAAGGAAATAAGTAGGAAGACATGCTGAAATTTAATAAACCTATATTAGTTTAGGTACATTACTCATTTACTTATATCTTGCACCTCTCCATAGCCAAATTTGGTTGGACTACTGTTATGAGGGAAAATAACATTTTCTGCTTACTTCAGAAAAAAAAAATTCATTCAATAACGGTTAGTTTTACAATGAATGTTAATATTTCAATTTTAACTGATGTTACAATATCAAACCTACCTGTTACATGCAATGTTTTTGCATGATAGGCCAACTTCCAACCTGCATTTTTCAATAAAGATTTCGAATTACTTGGATGAAATTTAACGTGTTTATTTTTATTTCTAATACTATTTTTTATATCACTTTTCGCACCTTCAAATATATATTGTTAAATTGTATAAAAATTATTTTTTAAATATATATTTATTAAATATAGTTTACAAAACCTAATTTTCTTTAAAAGAATTTAGTTAAGTAATATGTTTATTATTCTGGCAAGTATTTAATTCTAGAAATTTTTTGTCTCTAACTTGCCTGTAAAATAATTTTCAAATAATTGAAAGAAAATTATTTTTATGTTTAATGTTTTTATGTCGGATAAAATAAATTGTTTGGTAGTTTATTATGAACAATATGAAATCGTTTAAAATAACTTTTGATCTAATAAATAAAGATATATGTAATTAATAAATACTCATTCCAAGACAAATATGAATTATCGATACAATACAAACGGAAGTACAGGTTTAAAGCATGCGACCGGGTTCTATGTGAAAGAATGAACATTTCAAGAAATTTTCGCTTTTGATAATCCTTGTAAGGAATTTCTCTTATACCTATAGACAGTGTACCTACCTTCAACTATTTTGCTGTAGAACAAAAATGTACAATTTGTCTTTCGACAAAACCATAAGTAAATGAGTTAAAATATCACATGAGAGGGAGTCATCAACTAAGGACCCGTCCTACGTCAAAAACAGTAAATGATTATAATAATAGTAAAGATAATACACTCTTTAATTAATAAGCACTGTCATTAATGGGTTCAATAATTTCTCCAATATAAGGACCACATATGTCCAACAAATTCAGTTCACACACCATGTTTTTTTATCAAATAGAAGATACTCATGCATATATGAGCCCAGGTAAATATTAGCCCTAGATATACACGGAGGAGACGGGAGAGAGGTACAGCCTCCTGCTGAGTTGTCGCGCGTCCCTGCTTGTGGGGATGGGCGGCGGTGATGATGCACGGGGACTCCTGAACCTCCGGCGCGAACACACACTTGCAGACACATCTACACTAACACACAAAATAAACGCAGAGAAGAGAGGAAGAAGCCAAGATCCAGTCCGTGGTGATGAAAAAACAGTAATATAAGACGCAATCCTGGCCCATTGGGGCATAAGCAGGGGAGGAGGGGTGCGCTGCCCCTGCACAATTAAATAAAGTTAATTAGAATAAATAAAGACGATACCTTTCTTTCCTGGTTGTCCACGCTCTAAAATCCCACTTTGTGAGATTGCTCCTCTCCTGGGTTGTGCCATACTTCATTGGAGGTCTGACCCAGGGGGAATAAAAAAAAAACAAGCTTGATATTAGCCCATGGTATACATGGTTATACAGGTAGATAAACGAACGAACGAAAAATTAAACCCAGGCGTTAATAAAAGGATGAAAAAATAAGTCAACACGGGCAAATTCAAAGCAAGAATAAAATAAAAATTTATAGCATTAAAACTACAACTCTAAATAGGTAGCAATAATGGAAACAGAAAATAGTAACTGAAACAGGTAAACGCACACGTAAATAAATAAAAATAAAAAAAAACCGAAAAAATGAAACAGAGTATCTTCAGCAACCCTCGCTAGGGTCCAGCTGAAAAATGGATAGGTCATTTTATTTTATTTTTTATCTTTTTTGCACGATGATATCCCTACGTAAGTTTGAAGCATATGTATGGGATATGGAAAATATAACCTAAGAAAAATGCCACTCCTGAACGAGATTCAAACCCAGGATATACAGATGAAAGGCCGAGACGCTACCACTCGCGCCCCGGATATATTCTTGATAAATGTTCAAAATTAGATGTATAATAATTTTAAAATATTCTGAAAGGTACTATCCTTTTCTTGGATAAAAATATTTTGCCATTTTCAGTTTTAATAGCATTTTAGTAAAAATCACTGGTTAAAAGCCTTATAAAAGAGGTAAATTTGATTGTTAAAATATATTTTAAGACACGCAGGTTTAATTATTTCTTAAGGAAACAAAAGCCACTTTAGGAAGTGTGCGATTCTACTTTCTAGAAAAAACTAAATTGAATGTTAAGTAAAAAGTAAAATATTTTTTTGCGAAATAGAATCTACAAATACCTTCATTTTTTGTGCAATTATTCATCCAATTTTTTATTATTTAGAAATTGGAGTTATTGTAAATTGTGTTTAATATTTTAGACTATAATCTAAGTATATTTTGATAGATTACTTTATGAAATATACGAGTAAGCGTAAAGATGCAGATCAGGGTACTAGGACATTCTTAAATTGACTTCATCCAATAATTACATAGAGTTTCAATATTACAAATGAAAAAAAAGAATATATGCGTATATTCATATTTTCTATATTTACACATTAGCCTCTTCAAATTTGATTTAAAATCTAATTTTTCCCAAGTCATTGAGGTAAAACTGCAGACCTATGAATTTACAGATTGCTTTTATTTTCTTATTAAAAAAAAGCTAGCTTAAGCTGTAGTATGATTTTTTATTCAGTTAAAGTCACAAATTTACAAAAATTTTTTCTTGTTTTAAAATAGTTGCTTCTTAGAAAAATGGTTCCTAAACTGGCAATTTTTTGGGCTATTTAAAAAAAATTGTCTTATACGCTCTTCCTGATTAATAAAGACAAGCAATATTAATAACAATATCACTACACTTTTAACCCTTCAGTCAGTGAGATATAGATAATTAATGTGTAATATAAATGATAAATAACTGATCAACAATGCAATTAAATAATAATTATATTAATAGTTAGTTTTGATAATTATTAAAAAAATGTTTTTCAAAACTTTATTTAATGTTATTCAATAACGATATATTTTATTATTTCAATTAAAACGATATATTTTATTATTCGGAAAGTAGGCCTTATCTTTTCTAGTATATTCAGAATAAACAGTATTTTAAATCGAAAATATTCCGGTCTTTACCTTCATTTCCTAACACTGAAACCGCCCTCAAGAAGAAGTTATCACCAATGTAGATTAATAAAAAAAGATAATGAAATTTATTTTATTTATTGCGGTAACAAAAACAGTAGAGTCAACTACATCTAAAAGGGTTACATTATTTATTAGTAAATATTGAATCAAATCCTTTACTATTAGTGTGTTTCTAAAATGTTGGGCTGGTTATACTTTTGCGGATTCTACTTGTAAAAATAAACAAAAAATATCCTTAGGAATAATAGCAATTTATCCTTCGTTCTCCCTCTTTCCGCCATTTTGTTATTTTTATATAAAAATTTATATCTCAAGTTCGGATTGTGGAATCGCATGAATATTTTGTAAGCGTCTGAGTAATAAAGTTTTAAAATTAGCAAAAAATCAGGACTGTATAATAGGTTTGCAAATTACAAAGTTGTAGCCATGTTTATTTTTCAATCCGTTATATCTCCGTAAATATAAGTTTTATCAAAATGTATATATTGCTGAAATATTATGCTTCTTATTTTGAACAAAATTATATTTAATTTTTTTAAATCGGTTAAAATAGCCGAGTTGTGGCAGAAAATTGGTTAATTTTGTGCTTGTTTTCATGTTCTCCACTTTACTATCAATCGACTAAATATTAATTGTTTTTATTTGTTGTTAATTCAAGAAATTAGTATCAAATTACATAATAATTTTCTCACAATAAAATTTAAAATTGCATAATAATAAAACAACTGGCATTAATTTTTTTTGAAATTTAATTTTCTACCGCAACTCGGTTATTTGTTAACCGATTAAAAAAAAAAAAAAGTAAATGTCATTTTATTCAATAATATTTTAGCAATAACACACAATTTGATAAAACTTATAATTTATGAAGATATAACGGATTGAAAAATAAACATGGTCGCCATTTTGTAATTTGCGAAGTTATTTAAGCCTCATATTTCGCTAATTTAAAAACTTTATTTCAAAGCTGCTTACTAAATATTAATGTAATTCCTCTATCAGAACTTAATATATACATTTTTATACAAAAATAAAAAATGGTGGCAGGGAGAGAACGAAGAAGAAATTGCTATCTTTTCTAAAATTTATTTTTTTGTTTAGTTTTACAAGTAGAATCCGAAAAAGTATGGCCAGTCCACCATTTTAGAAATACTCTATATATGTTATTGATCAGTCGTTAAACCACAAAAGATAAATATTACAAAGGCATATATAGAATGATCAAGAAGAATGAAGAAACTTTCAGACATGATCTACAGGTAAAAATAAAGAATAAAATTCTCAGAAACACTAGTTTAAAAACGCTCCGTTAGCAACTACACGTGGTGAGAGATTTTGCCCTGATCCACTGTGCCTTTTTTATATATAAACTAGAATGTAATTCCTGGGACCAAAATTAAAGGTAAATTTAGTGATTTTGTATGAAATCTGATCTCAAAAATTAAAAAAGAACAGGTCCCAGAACTGTATTTTTTATAATTTTTCAGAAATACCCCAGATTTCTGAAAAATGCAAAATAATGGGGACGAAAAAATACTATTTTATGTATGGTGTAAAATAAATTTGTAAACATATATAACGTTTAAAGCTAATGTTACAGCTGCTATACGAATCATATTATGATAAAAAGGTAATAAATCTGGCAAGGAAGTATGTAAATCATCCTAATATAATAATTCTGATACGTGTCTGGTGATTTGACGTTTTTTAGACTAACGACGAAGTTTTGGACTATTATTTAAAAATGCTTATGACTTATAATGTGGTTGTAAACTGGATGATTAAGACAAGAACTGGGCTCCCCATATCTGATATTTCTCTTTTTTTCTGTTTAGCCTTTGGAACTACCGTAAGGTATTACTTCAGAGGATAAATGAGGATGGTACGTATGAATGTGAATGAAGTATAATCTTATACAATCTCAGGTCGACCTTTCCTGAGAAGTGTGGTTAATTAAAACTCAACTACCAAAAAAATTTAATTATTACTCATTTATTTAATTCTACCGGTCACCTGTGACGTCACAATATTATTCATTTAGTTAATTTTACCGCTTACCTGTGATCACAATGTAGCTAAGGAAAATGTGACCTTAATTAGGCAAAATTTCGAAATACTAAGGGGGGCTTTGCTCTACAAACCCACCCCCTCACCTTTTAAGTTAAAAATTTAATAGCGTGAAATAAATGCCTCATGTATAAGAGTAATCGGAACTAGTTTGGCCAAAATCGGTCCTGGAGTTCTGACGATATAAGTTGATTTAGAGGCCAATACCGAACCCACGTTCATACAAATAGTAACATCTGTAAAATTTTCATCAGGTCTTCTGACTCCTTAGGTGTCAAAATGTCAAGATCCGGTGAAATCCTCATATGCCAAAATTGGACCAGTAACAATACTTTCCCTTCTAGAGCTATAGATCTACTACAGCGCTAGGCGGGAAAGTAAAAATAATTCTGAAATATATATTACATATATAATAAACTACATTTTTATATAACCTGTAGTCTGGTTTAATATTCTAGATATCTAATGTGTGACTCTTTATAAAAAAATATACGAATACTACAGAGGCTCTATATTTCTCATTCGTACGCTTTTGTAAAGAAAGCAAGCCTAGTAGGAATGAACATGTTTACTACAGAGTACTAGGTTAATGATATGCTGAATTAAGAGATGCCGAAATGAACCGATTATACCGGAAACTTCCGATTACTGACAATACGAATTAAGATTCTGTTCAGAATTAAGATTCTGTTGGACGAGGTATGTACTTCTTGTTTAAAACACTAAGCTTTTATCATTGCTCAAAATCAATCTGGGTGTTTTTAAAGCAATAGTTTTCCAGTTATCAGTCATTTTCAAATAATAATCGATACTTGAAGAAACAGTTATTTTGTAAATACAAAAATTAATATGTTAATTAACATATAATAAAAGTTATAAAATCCTGATTATTTATGAAAAAATATTAAAGAAATATTATAAGCTATATAATTATGAAGTCGCATCTGATTTGGGATGAAATTTGGAGTATAATTTATTTAGAATCTATGTTATTCGATATAATTGAAATTATTTGTCGGAAACGTCTTTCACCCGATTTACAATTCTCAAAATTACACAGTATCCTCACCAAATTCAGTTTGCAAGTGTATTTTTTATTATTTTCGTATTAAGTAATTGGTGGTGATTGTAAACAGTTTTAGACTCAGACTAACAATCGGTCAATTTATAACATTTAAGGTTAATTATATGACGTTAGGTTATGTTTGTTGATATAAAAAAAATTTTCTCTTATTAAAGTTCATATACAAAATTCTCTTACATGGATATACAAAATTTGGGTGATATGGATTTGAAAGAACAAAAATTACTTATAAATTTATTATAAAATATAAAGAAAAATATAGATATATGAGAATTATTAAGAAAGTCAGCAAAATTTTTAATTTATTACATTGATAAAATACAAACTATATAAAAAATTATTTTATAAATAAAATTCGCGCTCATAAAATACCCCTTATTTTTTAATAAGTTAAAAGTACACAGTAAAATTTCTATGAAATCAAACCCATTTTGAAATATAGCACTCTCTTCTCAATAATGTCAGATGATTTTCAAAAATATTCTACCATCAGTTATCATAATATAACAGCTATTGAACCAAATTATAGGTTAAATAGTCCTTGGGATATAAAGCAGGCTAGACTAGACACAGACAGAAAATAGAAACAAATGGAATTACATAAACAAAATTTTGAAAATTTTAAAATTAAAACTGAATGTTGAACGTCAAAATTGGTTTCCTCAGTCAATGCTGATGGCCAAAGTTGTATTGTGTCAACTGTAATGATGATACACTAGATTCATACATAAAATTTCTGGAACTACTATAATTACGCATACAACAAACAGATAATCATTACTACTTATATTTTATTATAATTTGATAATAATTGACTAATATTTTGAAATGTAAATAAATTATCCATATTATACAAAGAATTTCTTTTTAAATGTTCTTTTTAAATTGATAATTTTAAGTTTTCATAATAAAAAAATCATCAAAATTACGAATGATTCTAATATTACGGTTTACGGAATCAAGGTGAACTACTATAATCATACAAAAGTATGATTATTCAACCTATATGGGTATAAATTTTCAATCTATATATAATAAAACTGTGAGAAAAATACGTATTTCAATTCAGTGTGAAAAGTGTGAACTTTTAGGTAAAATTAGATATTTTCTTACTGGTATTTTCATCAGGAACTTTCTTTCATATATTGTATAAAAAACATTTCAGTTTTGTTTTGTTTTGAGTTAATAAGTTTAATCCAAAGTTTCAACAAAAAAAATCGGGTTGTAACAATGTAAAAAGTGTAGCTATAAAAATTAAACCAATCTTTGTACAGCTAAAACAAATTTATCCGATTCGCAGATCAGAATATTAAAAGAGTAATTATTCAACAAAAATAATAAGCTCATTAAGATAAATATATATAGGTTGATAAAGTATGGAAACAACATTCAAAAAGTGTTCTATTAATTAATTTAGGACCAAAAATATGTACATTTTAAAATTAAATATTGTGACAATTGAAGAAAAATAATATCAATTAACCTTACCATTTACTTTGCGTTGAAAATGATTAGTTAATGTTATTATTATTATTATATTATTTATTATTGTGTTAACTGTTATTATTAGTGTTTGGAACAATTCCAATATTAATAGTTTAAAGCTTGAAACGCGATGTAAATCTGAAGATAGTATAAAATACGGGATGTAATTTTGAAGATAGTGCGAAATAAAACAGTTTCTATGGGGTGTTTATCTCGTTTAATTACTATAGTGATATTTCCGTTTTTGCAAATTTGATATACTTATAACTCAAAAACAAAAGAATTTATCGAGAAACGGTTTTCGTCATCATTTCTCTCATTAGAAAATGTCCCATTAAAAAAAGAAAAACAAGTTTGATTAAAGTGGCAGATCCAATATGTCAGAAAAAAATGTCAAATACGCTAAAGAAGTAATTTTGTAAGTATGTAAATACCCACTTGTTTCTATCAGCTATTATTCCTCAGTTTTAAAATATGAAGCCGTTTCCATACTTTAATATCACCCTATATCTATTCAACGGTTGTAAACTGAAAAGTACTTAATGAACAGTATAAAGTACTATGAACAGCATAAATAAATTCTCTATGCACACTGTACTTAATCTCTTGATGTTAATATGACCAGAATATGAAAAGCAATCGAAATAAACATAACTAGTATAATTACAGTAATTAAAACCAGATTTTCAATAAAAACCAGCAGTATATTTATATTGCCAAAATTGTGAACCAAAATGGTGAGAATTTTAACAACCAAAATAATATCAAAATATCTACAAAAACAATCAGAACCAATATGGCCAGAATATAAACAAAAACCAGTACCAAACCCCAATTATAATAATAAGAATCAAAATAATTACAATAACAATCAGAATAATAATCAGTTCAGTAATAACAATAACTACAAACTAAACCAGATCAACAATCAGAAAATAATCAAAATTATCAATTTAACAACAATAATAACCAGAACAATAACAACTACAAAAACCAAAGTCAGTATGGTCATAATATAAACAATAAACAAAATAGCAACAATTACAACAATCAAAACTGAGTCAATAAACAAATATGAGAATAATAGAACTATAATCATCAGATCAATCAAGATAACAACTATAAAATTTAAAACGTGGTGTACAACAAAAATAACTATAACCACAAAAACAATCAGAGTCAAAATAATAACAAGCTAACAATCAGAACCACG
Source organism: Zanna intricata (assembly GCA_010016005.3). Lineage (NCBI taxonomy): Eukaryota > Metazoa > Arthropoda > Insecta > Hemiptera > Fulgoridae > Zanna > Zanna intricata. The sequence goes on from JAAAKQ030307060.1 coordinate 12,250, forward strand.
GCTACAACAATAACAATCAAAAACAAAACAAAAATCGAACTCCAGTTATAAGTAGCCGGTTTTAGTTATTGAAATGGACTATCTAAATGCGCTATCTTAATACCGCTCTGATTAATTTTATGAAACGCAAAATTATTTTCTCTCCTTTAATTGAGTAAATAATATGTTTCAGTATTTAATTTTTCATATTTTTTTTTCTTTACTTGATATTATTTCTTTTTACTTTCTTTATTAGTACTTCAATTATAGAAAAGACTTATTGTAAATTATTTTAAGCTTTTACGGAAAAGACAACTAGAAAATGCAGTATAAATGGTTTATCATTAAAACTATTTTGCTAGTTTAGCTTTGTTTTACATTGCTGTTTTTAGTATTGTTTTGCTGTTAGCTGTTTATTTTGTTATCATTAAATTAAAAAAAAATTTTATGTATTCATGTATCAGTTATATAACTTCAAAGTTTTTAATCATTAACGATACTATAATCATTTTTATAATGCTATATATTGTGACATCTAGGAAATTACTATATTTAAATGCAGTAATTTTCATTGCTGTGAAAATAGTTTTTACTAACCTCTTTTTTGAAGTATTTAAGACTACTTATTTTACATACTGTTATAATTGTATTCTTTATTTTAACTTTTGCTTCTTCAGAATGTTTTTCTATGCACATTACGGGATGAACCTCTCTTTTTCTGTTTAGCCTCCGGAACCTCCGTAAGGTACTTCTTCAGAGGATGATATGTATGAATGTAAATAAAGTGTAATCTTGCACAGCCTGAGATGTGTGTTCAGTTGAAACCCAACTAGAACACCGTTATCCACGATAAAGTATTCAATCCTTATAGACATAATTGTTAGGATTTAAACCTTAGAATTGTTGATTTCAATATCAGCTGATTTGCGATGCCGAGTTTACCACTAGACCAACTCGGTAAGTTAAACCGTGGGATTAACCTAAAATAATTAATACTAAAACAAACAAATACACTTTATTATTCCAAAATTATGAACCAAAATGGTGAGAATTTTAACAACCTAAAACCAAAATATCAAAATAAACAAAAATCACACATATCTACAAAAACAACCAGAACCAATATTGCCAAAATATAAACAACAAAAACCAGTACCAAACCCCAATTATAATGATCAAAATCAAAAACGATTAAATGATTTGGAAGTCGTCGTATTGACCTTAAAATTACGAGACTTAAGTGTTAGCGACAGAAGGAATGCATTCGTTGAAGTGTTACTGAAGTAACACTTCAATATTTAATAAGTAATAAATACGTTGTAAATATTTAATAAGTATGTAAAACTACAAGAGAGAGAGAGAGAGATAGAGATATTGAGAAAGAGAGAGAGAGAGTGTGTGTGTGAGTATGAGCATGAGAGAAATAGGAACTAGAAAATAGTTCTCTTCTTCATAATTAAAATAATTTCCTTAGAAATCTGTTTTAAATGTAATTATTATTGATTAAATATGATAAAATGCTTTCCAAATAGTCTTTCTCAAAAATTATTACCTTTTTATTCGTTTTCCCCGATTGCATCACGCAAAGTGTGGTCTTATGTCTGTTATGTATGAGTGTATGTACACTAATAAATACTGAACAACTGCACTAGTAATTTCTACAAAATAAGTATTAAAGGATCTAAATGATTTGAAGAGTGTCATTTGATATACGAAAATTAAAAACAAAATTCCGAATTTTAGCAGCTTTTTTTTGCAGGATGAATACAATATTTTTCTTGAAACTTAAACAAGTGGGAATGTGAGGTAAACATATTTGAAATCAGCACATCAAATAAATTTGTTATTGGATTCTATAATAATACTATTCATGGAAAAGTAGATGATTATAAAATGGGTTTTAAAAAGATGTGTGCAAAACGATATGCGAATTTTTAATAAATTAGTCGATATTATTATATTTATTAAACATTATAACCAATAAAGTTATAAGTGATCTAAAGTGGGGGGGTATAAGTTATTCTCAAAACCAGTAGTCATTATTAAACAACAAACAGTTCATACCAGGTCTATCCCGGAAAAGCGATCAGTGAAGTGCTTCTTATTCTCCTTTTTCACTTAGCTAAACATAGTTTTGCAAAGTAGCGTAATTTGAAGAAAAGTCAGTGTGTTATATAGAATAACAAATGCTAGTTTCATAATGAATTTCCAATGAAAATAGATCTTTTTTTTTTTTTTTTAATCTCCGGAACCACAGTTAAGTATATCTTCAGAGGGTGAAATGAATGAATTGTAACGTATGTGAAATATGCCATGCCTGACCGGGATTCGAACCGGGATCTCCCAATGAAAGGCCAAGACGCTACCACTCCGCCATGGAGGCCGGCAATGAAAATAGATGTATAAAATAGATTCAGGACTTTACGTGCGTTACATTTACAAAAAAATTGGGAAAAATATTCTGATGGTACAAATTAATGAACGAACCCCTTCTGTCGAGAAAAAATATATTAAAATTCAATAAATGCTCTAAATTTTTAATTTGATTGTCTTTTAAATTTGATTTTCGTAGACTAAAATATATGCCATGAAGCAGATTATTTAAAGAAAAATTAATTTTTGTTCCAGAGCAAGGTGGATATTGTAAATATAGTTGCAGGAATCGAATAATACAAAACTGATAAATAAAACTGTCAATGTAGGTCTGAGGCTAATAGGTTGCTAGGGAACAGAAATAATAGGGAAATCAGTCATATATCTTACAACTTAAAATAAATTGCGAAAATGTCAAACAAATATTTATGATGATAAGTTTATGATATTTCATTCCATCCCTTAGCGAAATCAATATCTTTTTTACTAGCTTAGGAGAGAGTTAATTATTCAAGAGACAGAATTTTATTTAAATATTACTTTTAAGTATTGTTAAAGAGGAAGCGATAAACAGAAAGTTGGATTCACCAACATAAAACTGAAAATTTATTTCACCTATAACACAGTCCCCCAATTTTAGTATAATTATAGCTATCAGAAAACGTCCCTATTAAATAACTCAAGTATAAAAAACATAGTACTTATTGTTATTTTTTTTTTTTAATTTACAAGTTTATAAACCTGCTCATTATAATTAATAATATTTATATTATGTATGGATTCCGCAATAATGATCCTCGTAACTCAAACATTCTTTTGGATCGTGTATTATCTTTACGCTTTTTCTATTACACTTTTCTTCAACAGATATACATTGAATAATAAATGTATCATTATCGCTGTTAATCTCACTTTTCCGTCCAATCTCATAATATTGCTGCTAAGAGATTAACTTCTTCCTGAAAGCCTCATAAGTAGAAAGAAAAAGATAAGATCATTAATAATCTAGTTAAATTTAATTTCAATATAGAATAAAGACTGAACATTTATATTCGCACATAACTCAGTATGATTAACACATAAATAAAATAGATCAAAAGAGAGAGTTTAATAAAAGTTATGTTTATGTTACAAACAGATTAATAGTTTTGTAGATGTCACAAAGAACAGCGACATAAAAATTATTATAGTATGAAAATTATTATAGTATAGAAATTGTAACAAGTTTATTAGATATAACAGTTCTTTCGTCATTTACATAAAAAAAAATGCCTATTTTTTTACACAAATTTTGTCATAGGTGTCGCTTTCCTTTAGGACTACGTGAGTATTAACTTGGTCATTCATTCTTGGTCAACTTGGTCAGTCAGTAATTGGGAGGTAGAAATCAGTATAGAAGTCATAGTAAAAGTCATAATTTTAATAGAAGTCATTACTTCTATTAAAATTAAATTTAAACTATAAATTAAAATTTTAATTTAACTATTGAAATTTGAAAATTTTTTATTAACAATACAGAATTATTATTGACATTATTTTTTTGTATTTTAAAAAATTCTAGCTTCTAAAAACAATAAAAGTACTTCTAATTTTAACCATTCCTAACGTTAGCATAATTAATATTTTTAATTAAAATAAGTTATACTCTCATAGTGTTATTCTCTTGTTAACTTTAGGTATTGGAATCTGTAAATTCGTTCTATAAGTTTGTAATTTATATTAAAAAAAAAACAATTTATTTAAAAGAAAGTAAACTGATAAATTTACGTATTTTATTTTTTGGAGGTTAAAATGCTAATTATTTAACGAAAGATATACCGAAATAAGTATGAATAACTACTGATAGTAAGTACTGATAAGTATGGTAATACTTACCAGTATAAGTACTGATAATAAGTATGAATTAAGTACTGAATAAGTATGAACAAACTGGAAAAGTTTAAGTAAGATTTTCTATAAGCGAATTATTAATGAAAGTAACAGAAGGAATTTAAAAAAAAATAATAATAAAAATAAAATTATACATCTTGAAATTCTTTATTTATTGAATTAAAATAGGAATTCTTTTTACATTTATAAAAAAATCAGACTGAATTTATATTGCCCATTTCAGTGATTGAAACCAGCTACTGCTAACCGGAATTTGGTTATTGTTTTGATTGTTTGCATTCTGATTGTAATTGTTATTGCTCTGATTATTGTCGTTGTTGTTGAATTGTTTGTTTTGGTTGTTGTTGTAGATAGCATTTTGATCATTGTTCTGATTTTGATTGACCTGATTATTGTTATTGTTCTGGTTGTAGTTGTTGTTCTGGTATTGGTTATTGTAGTTGTTGTTCTGGTTTTGGTTACTATAGTTGTTGTTATTTACATTTTGGCCATACTGGTTATTATTGTTAAAATTATTATTATTTTGGTTGTTCTGGTTATTATTCTGATTGTTGTTGTATTGATTCTGGTTGTTATTGTAGTTATTCTGGTTTTGGTTGTATGAGTTCTGGTTGTTGTAATTATTCTGGTTGTGGTACTGATTGTTGTTATTGTAGTTATTCTGGTTGTTATTGTAATTGTTGTTCTGGTTCTGATACTGATTATTGTTATTGTAGTTATTCTGGTTCTGATTTTGGTTATTGTTGTAATTGTTGTTCTGGTTCTGGTTCTGATACTGATTGTTGTTATTTTGATTATTGTTGTTATTTACGTTCTGGCCATACTGATTTTGATTGTTGTAATTGCTGTTCTGGTTTTGATTATTGTAGTTCTGATCATTGTTATTGTTGGAGTTTGGGTTATTATTATTGTTGTAGTTGTTGTTATTGTAGGAGTTTTGGTTATTATTGTTGTAGTTGTTCTGGTTGTTTGCATTTTGGCCATATTGGTTCTGGTTATTGTATTGATTGTTGTTATTATTATACTGGTTATTTTGGTTGTTGTTCTGGTTATTGTAATCATTATTATTGTTGTACTGGTTCTGATTGCTGTAGTCATTCTGGTTTTGGTTATTGTAGTTGTTGTTATTGTTGTATTGGCTGTTTTGATTATTATGACTGTTGTAATTTACATTCTGACCATTCTGGTTCTGGTTGTTATTGTAGTTGTTTCCATTGTTGTAGTTACTGTTGTACTGGTTTTGATTATTATTGCTGTTCTGATTCTGTTGTCCACTCTGATTATTGTTGTTGTTGTATTGATTGTTCTGGTTGTTGTTGTACTGGTTATTATCGTTGTAATTGTTATTTTGATTGTTGTTTTGGTTCTGGTTGTTGTTGTTGTTATTCACATTTTGGTTCTGGTTGTTATTGTTGTATTGATTACTATTTTGGTTGTTATTGTTGTACTGATTACCGTTCTGGTTGTTATTGTTGAACTGATTTTGATTGTTTCCGAACACATTTCCTGAAAACAAATAAAGATTATTTTTCACCTCTTTTGAAAAAAGCGTTTTGCAATTTCAAATTGCAATAGCGATAATATTAATTAATCTAAGATATACTGCTGTTTGGGAAGAATAGTTTTGCAATACATGTTTGTTTCTCAACACCAGTTAGGATTAACGGACACTATAATACTCGTAAATCATTAGAACTCCCTCCAGTTAGATTTTACATGAAATAGTCTAAAATACCTGTGGTTATTCTAAATATTTACTGTTAAAAATACTGTTTGTACATTTACTTATTTAAATTTCTTTATATAATTTTTTGTAATTATTACAGAATCAAATTATGTTATTTTAAATATAAATGTATATATGTTTTGTGCGTGCGTGCGAGCGAGCGAGTGAATGTGTTTGTGTGTGTGTGTGTGTGTGTTAAATGTATGAATTAAACGCTTACTAAAGTTTCGATTGTTTCATGGAAATATAGCTTAATGTTTTTTTTTTAACTCTGAACCACCGTTAGGTATATCTTCAGAGGATTAGATGAATGATTTCTAGCGTGTGTGTCACTTAATGCTTATAGCTACACTTCTACACTCACACGCATTTTGTATTATGATTTATTTTTATCTAATAAATTAAAAGTCGAAAAAATAGTATTCTAACAGTAAAAATAATATTAATCTGTACAATGTTTTAAAGTAAATGAGTATTTCTATGAGCAAGTAGTTCCACTCATGTATGAATAAATGCTATAATCCATTTTATATTAAGTTTCGTAAAAAAAAAATAGAAAAATCATCAGTTTTTTGTGACCAGTTTCTTGGAATCCTTTGAAAACTGAACAACTTTACATATGAATACTACTTCAAGTATGAATACCAGTTGAGTTTATTTGATGTTAGTTTAAATATACCTTTACTATTATTAATTACTACTATCTCTGCATATAAAAACATATCCTGGTAGACTAATTCATCGCCCAACAAAGATAAATTGATGAAAATGTTCTTCTTATGGTGTAAGTACACTTTAAGAAAGGATTATTTTTAAATTCCGAGTTTCAAGATTAACTTCACTTTTGGTGTGTGTAATTTTCATATAATTATCTGAAAACGAATTTTTGGTTTTTTAAAATTCAATCTTGAAAGCGGTGATGAAAAGGATGTGAACAATGTTTGCAAATTTTCCCCTTTTCCGGCTGTACTAAACGAGATATTCAGTAGATTGGAGTTTGCAAATCCCTTTGAATAAAATTCGAAAACCATTTTCGGTTATTTTTTAAATTTAGGTACTTTAAGGAGAGCAGTGTTCTATGGTGCAGCGGCTCAACCAATATAGCCACTGTTAATCTTTGTACGACGCAGTTGGTTGCTTCCGGTTATTTGAGTAAAAAACATAAAATAAAAGTAATTAAAAACTTTTTTTTAAAAAATGAAAAATGAAGTACGGTCACTTCCTACAGGTGTTTGTCGGATAAAGCTAAGAACCAGGTAAAATAAATTTTTACCCGTACAAATAATGGGTAATAAGTTGTATTTTTAAGATGTAGACTGTTTTGAAAACCGTATTGTTAGATCACTGAAATTTAAGGGCTGTACTAATCAAACTGTTGCTGTAAACAAATTACAATATACTGATTCTTTTTTTAAATTGAACAGGCTTTAATATTTATTTATTATTATCTTTATAACTACTATTATTATTCTCACAAGCATGAGTTTATTGAACACAGGGGAGTCCAGGAGGCAATCAGAGGGAGGCCGGGGTTGACGGGAATTCTCCTTGGTAGACGGGAATGCACAGATATATTAGCATATTATTAAGATTACCACATTACAGGTATGTGATTATTTTATTTACAATACATAAAGATTATGGATTTCTATCTATTTGTACTTTTTAAAATCATCTAGAATTTTTGTTTATTTCATAAATTTATAACCCTACTTTGATAGTTTGATAAGAAAAACAAAAACTATTATTTCTAGATATCCAATAATCAATTATTATCTTATTAAATGTATAAGAATAAATAAATTATCTATTATTTATTATAACTATAATAATCTTTGTATAATGCAAAATTAATTTTTTTTATGTGTGCCCTAGTAACTCAACAAGTACTTAACCGATTCGATGAAAATTTTACATAATGTTATAATAATTTAATACTTAATAACATAATATTTATTACATAATAACTGTCTGAGGAAGTCGATATTGACATTTACAACGATCAGACATATCTCGATAAATTCAACGTCATTAAATTTAATAAGAGAAATTGTTATTTATTTATACGGTTTTTTTATGATTTAAATCATACACTCAAATTTAGCAACAGCGAAGAATTGACAAGTTCACAAGTCGAAAATAAATTTATGCATATAATTAAACACGTGCATAGTATTTTATTTTGCATTGCAAGAAATCTAAAATATTTTAAGCTATGTTTGTAATTAATAAAATCATTAAAATAATAAAATTTGATTATATAACCGAATTTTATTAAAAAAATATTTATTTCTTTTAATTAAATGAAACTATTTTATACCATCCTTTTTTGTTTTGTAAGAATATCTTTTTTATGGAAGTTAATTTTTAACTGTATACCATACTTCTAAATTTTGCATGAAACTAAAACGTTGGGTATTAATTTGATACAAATGTTACAAAAAGCTTTACAGAATGTTTTGTAATTTAACGAAAACAAAATTTTAGGAAAAGAGAAATTCATTTTAATTTTCAAAACTACTGAAAAGAAACATAAATTATAAATAATATAATTATTTATTAATAATCTCCGTCTGCAGTTTTATTATTATTTTATTGTTTATTGTCATTATTTAGTAATCAAATTTATCAATAATAATTTTGGTGTGAATAATCAGAATATGATAAACGTGATTTTGTTATTAATTTAGAATATTTTCAATATGTAACTGTTAAGTGATGGTATAAATTTATAATCATGGTACTCACCATTTTGGTTCTGGTCGTTGTTGTTTACATACTGTCCATTCTGGTTGTTATTGTTATTTTGATTCTGGAACTGGTTGTTGTTCTGGTTGTTTACATACTGTCCATTCTGGTTGTTATTGTTATTTTGATTCTGGAACTGGTTGTTGTTCTGGTTGTTTCCATTTTGATTATTGTTGTTGTTGTTATTATAGAACTGGTTGTTCTGGTTTTCTTCTTGTTGTTGACTTACTGGAGAAACTTCATTCTGGTTGTTGAAGAAACCGCTAAAGCACTGCCGTTTTGATTGCCCATAAGGACGGACAGCGGCAGCAGCGAAGCCAACGAGAACCAACAATACCAATGAGGACTTCATGTTGAAGGTGACGATACCATACCCGTCGACGTCTTATATAATAAACTGTTATCATTCCTACTCGGTATCAATAGTTAAGGTGATAGGTCATCTGACGTTGATATAGAATTATTATTTTCAAAAATAGAATCAAAGAAAAAAATTTACTAATAAAAAAAAAATTAGTATAATTAAATTTTGTATTTCATCTTTCCTATTCATGAAATAATGCCTTTTGTTAAAATAAAAAATAATCCACAGAAGAAACTTACTATGATACCCCTTAGTCATTATTAAAAAAAAAAGAAGAAATTTTTTAACGGCTAAAAACCAGGTCTTTCTCCAGCATCTTTTTGTCGTATTTCACACCTAGAAATTTAAATAAAAACTTAGCCTGTCTATTCTACTATAAGCTTTATATAATTTTCTTTTTAAATTACATTTTATAAAAAAATATATTTTATTGATCTTATTCAATACGACTTACTTTAATATTTTCAAAAAAAATTACGTTAATAATATTTATATTGTTTACTTAACTTATATGATTACAAATACTACAAAAAATGAATGTTCGGCGAAAAGGTTTTCACCTTTCTATTTTATTAATAAGCCTACTTATCATTACGTTATTTTCGTTTGTATAAAAATTTAACTCGTTTAGTTAATGACTGTTCCTCTGTTACTTTAGATTTCAAAATTATAATTTAATATTTAGATTTATAATTTGTGAAGTAGTGTAACAATATATAGTAGAGTATTAGAGTGACTCGTAATAGTTAAAAAAAAAATCCTTTGTTACAAAAATGCTGACAACCATGAAAACGGCATATTCTCAGAAATTAGTTACGGGTTTACTTCCCTGATACGTTGCAAATAAATTTCATTTTAAACCTTAGTTTAAAATTAGTATTTTTCTTTCTTTGATTTTCGGAAAAAATTAATATTGGTGTTTTATTGATTTTTAAAATAAGGAAAAGATCATTAATATTTGCATCTTATGATAAACGTAAAAAAAGTTGAACAATTTTTAAAACATAAGTATTAAGATAAGTGGTTGCTTTTGTTAATTACAAACTTCTTTTTGTAATTTGTAATTTGCTCTCAAATTACAAAATATCAAAAAGGTAATACTTTCAGATATGATATTTTGGATTATTATTTATATTATTTGTTAGTACATTTATTTGTAGAGACGATGACCCAAAACTAAACAGTTACTAATCCAATCTGAATCATTTTCTATCCTTAAATTTGTTGAATTTGAGAAAATTTTTTATTAACATTAACTAAATAGGTTATTTATTCTTATAATTAAAAAACTAAAATCGATTTTTTCATAGAAATCTTATTTGATAGAAAGTTTATTTTAATTTTTAAAAAAATTCATTACAAAAAGTAATTAAACTACGAACTTTGTTTATAAAACAAAAAAATTATATATTCAAATTTTTTTTCTTTTAAAATCTAAAATTAACGGTTAGTAAATTATTATAACAGTTACTTTCATTTTTCATTCAGTGAAATTAAAAAAATCTGAATAATTAATGATTTTATATGTAACATAAAATTTCAAAAACATCATATGGTATTCTGCTTTGCTAGGTCGCTGTCATCTCTCTTATCTCCTTCTCTTTCTGTCACATGCTTTTCTTTTCGTTTCATCATACTCTTCACTACCCTTTACGTAATTCATTAACTGCAGTTTTTTCCTTCCTCTTTCAACGCAGTCTTCAAGAACTGTATTATTCCATTTCCCTTAATTATATGCCCGATCCAGTTTCCCTTCCTGCTACTGATATTTTCCAATATTGTTCTATCTTCATTAAATTACGTTGCTGCAGGGTAGGGTTTCTTTGTAAAAAAATGAAAAAGATTCATTTACCACTCAATTCTCATCTTAATTTCTTCTTTCTGCCTCAATTCTTCAGTCAGTACTGTTCCGAGATATATGTATCGTTTTTCTTGTTCAATTTTCCTTCTCCTCTTATAATAACTTTCCTCTCATTAAACTATATTGCCGGTCTCTGTGGCGGAGTGGTAGCGTCTCAGCCTTTCATCCGGAGGTCCCGGGTTCGAATCCTGGTCAGGCATGGCATTTTTCACACACGCTACAATTCATTCATTTCATCCTCTGAAGATATACCTTAACTGTGGTTCAGGAGGTTAAACAAAAAAAAAAATTAAACAGCATTATTTTTATTTTCCTCATATTTATTTTCATTACATATTCCTTCATTCCTACTTCCAAATCTTTTATCAATTTTTGTAATGTCTGAATGTCTTTAGCTATAATCAGCAAATTTTCAGTAGATCTGACACAGTTTATATTTCTTTCACCTATACTTATTCCTTTTTAGCCATCCAATATTTCTTTCAGCATTTCCACGGCATAAAGAGTAAACAGGTTGGCAGTAATAAAAAGTAGCCTTCCCATACTCCTCTGCCTAATGCTAACGAATCCTAATAAAAGAATTTTATACGGATTTGAATACTACATATTGGATCTCGTTTGGGTCGTCGAGTTCGATTCTCTGATGCGGTTGAGATTGCTCGGCGGCTGCCGTGTCGTGGCTTATGCCGACGACGGGCTCATGCTGGTCGAAGGAAACTCGCGATTGGAGATCGAAACTCGAGCGACACGGGCATGTAGGGTTATGCGGTTGTGGGTCTTCCGCATAAGATGGTTTTCAGTGTGGAGAAAACCACTATGATGCTTTTGCGGGGTCGTTTGCATCCGGCTCGCCCCCCCCACCCTGAGTTGTGATGGACGGCCGCTCAATTAGGTATGTCCCTGTTCAGAGATATCTCGGTGTTATCCTTTATGAGAGGCTTCTCTTCAGAAAGAACCTTTTGTATGTTGCAAAGAAGGCAATTGATGCTTTCTTTGGCGTTCGTAGAGTCATTCATCCCGATTGGAGGTTGAATTTCCGTACCATGTGTATTCTTTACAAAGGTATTTGCGAAGCCATAGTGTTGTACGCTGCGCCCGTCTGGGCCAATCGTATGAACTTACAAGGCTATAGGGATATTTTATTGCGGGCCCAGCGTCTTCTACTTTTAGCAGTTGTCGGGGGTTACAGAACTGTCTCGCGAGAGGCGATCTCTATGATTTCCGGCATTAAACCCATAGACCTTTTGGCTAAGGAACGTAGAATGCGGTATGTTTCAAAGAAGGCTAGCCTTCTTACCACTGGGCGTATGCGGGAAATTGAAGATCAAGGTTTTGACTTTTGGCAAGTTAGGTGGAATGAATCTTCTATTGAACGATACACGCATGGTATCTTCCCAATTGTTAGAGATTTGCGAGCGATTAGGTGGGTTTCCCCCAATCGGCACACAACGCAGTATCTTTCTGGACATGGTGCATTTAGATATAATTTGCTAGGTTTGGATTAGCGGATTCCGGACTCTGTCCGGAATGTAGAGTCGATGGCACTGTGGACCATGTCCTCTATGTATGTCCCAGGTACGAAGCTGAACGTACCAATACAGTTAGGGAACTTGAGAGAGTAAACTCCTTCTAGATCTGCGGGTCAATGGATGACCCGCAGACAGTGAACAATTGTGGCTGGATTCCTTCGCTTCCTCGCACTGAGCAGGGAGGCCGAGGGCGTATAGAGTAGAATTCCGGACGGCTAGGGACCGCCGGGGCAGTCTGATTGGCCAGAGGTAGGCGCTTTGGCACCGAGCCTCGGATAGTTTGTTTTGTCTAATAGTATCAATGGAGGTCCTGCTCGGGAGTATATTTCCCATGGCGTGCGCTATTAAGGGGGTTAGGTCTCCGTTTTTTACGGTTAACTTGCGTTGAGTTACGTACAACTCGGTGGATTATGGCTTGTCTAAGCGGACCTCTGAGTTGGTTCTGGACGGAAGTAACAGCTCCCGAACATACCAGAACTGGGGTTCTCATGGACTTATTAATAAAGTGGTGCATGCACTCCATTCTCTAAGCCTTCGTGGCATGGGTTAAAAACGTGTGTGTAGTATAGCAACGTTGCTGTTAAGTGAATATAGGCGCGGGGTTTTCGTGCTTCCGCAAAATTCCCTGTCTGTTTCTTAAGTGGTGGTTTCGCGGTATCCCGTGTCTTCGTAGAAGGCATTGGACACCATCAAAATTAAATTGGCCTTACTACTTACCGATATGAATGTCCCTCGGGGCACTGGTATCGGTGGCATCTCCCCGAGGTCGGTTGATGACTGTGGCGTTATCAGACCGAGGCGAAAGACGCCATCCGATAGAGCCCATCAGGACTAGGAACGGAGGGGGTGACTGTGGCACCGATAACGACAGATGGCGGGCGTTTCTCCCCTCGGGGGGGGGGGAACTTGAGAGACTACATAGTGCATACCCGTGTTCTTTGGGGGTTGGTTTTCAATTAACCACACACCTCAGGAATGGTCGACCTGAGACTGTAAAAAATTACACTACATTTCAAATTCATAGATATCAACTTCTGAAGGGTGGTTCCAGAGGTTAAACAGAAAAAAATACAAAGATAGAACTTAATACTAACCAATTTGTGAGATTGAAATTTATTTTCACGCTGCTTTTTGTTTCATATACAATTCTCTGATCAACCTCGTATCCTTACAATTAACTCTCTTTTCTTTCAAAATCTCAAATAACTTCTCCCGTAGTCCTCTATGGATGCTCTTTTTCCATATCTATAAAACACTGGCTCAATCCTCTACATATTTCAAAAAATTTCTCTCCAATCACCCCTCCATCATTTGTTATCATTATTGTTTTAACAAAATCTTCTGGCCATTCTCCAGTATTTTAATATTTAATGTGCAATTAATTATTTTTTATTGTGCGTATTTTTTTTCATCTATTCTTTGATCTTCTAAACACTTAGAAGTTAGTATACTTCTGTGTCTTTTCTGTGGTTCTTGTCTTTCATAGCTTATGTAATTTCAGATTTCAGAATTGATGGCCCTTTTTCTTCTTCCATAACTTCTTCTTTCACCTCAGCTTCCCGTGTTCTCCGTTTCCTTCTCCTTACATACGGTCTACTATATACCCTTCCCATACTTTTTTTTTTATTTCACCTCTTATAAACCCTTTTTCCATCTTTCTTCTACATTGGTCTCATTTTGTAAGTAGGATCTCTTCCATCCTATTGTGGCGTGTTTTACTTTCTTATACAACACATCGTACTTATTTTTCTTTTCTAAATCTTCTATGTCTGTCGCTGTCATTACATTCCTTTTTTAGATGCGTTTTTCTAGCTGCAAGTGTTTCTTATTTCACCAGAAAATTAAAAAATAACATTCTACGAGTCGGAGCGTGGAATGTTAGAAGTCAAAAACAGCTTGGTAGGCTAGAAAATTTAAAAAGGGAAATGGATAGCTTAAATATAGATGTTATAGGAATTAGCGAGGTTCGATGAGAAGAATAAAACGACTTTTGGTCAGGTGATTTTAGGATAATCAACTCAGAAGCAAATAAAGGGCAAGCAGGAGTAGTTTTGTAATGAACAAGAAGATAGGGATGAGAGTAGAGTATTTCAAACAGCTTAGCGATAGAGTCATTGTCATAAGA
>JAAAKQ030307116.1:0-10078 GCA_010016005.3 Zanna intricata
ACACTTCATTCACATTCATACACATCATCCTCTGAGGTAATACCTTACGGTAGTTCCGGAGGTTCAACAGATAAAGAGACTTACTGGCAACAGACTGTTCTCTGTACTTCTTATTTTTTCATGGAAGAGAAAATAACAAACAAAAAAAAATTTAATATCCAACTAATAGACGAAGAATTATTAACAAAAATGTTACGCCACTTATGATATTCCTATATTTGCTAAATCTAAGAATGAGTTAAAATTATAGATTGGTATTGACCAATTAATGTAGAGTAAATTCAGAAGTTATAAAAAATAATAAGTAAATAAAAAAATAATAAACCAAAGGAGATAAATGATCAGGAAGATCAGATTTTGATTAACTGAATAAAGCCTGGACAGATTGGGCCAGGTATAAAAATCATGTTTTAAAACTGTATGTTTAATTTTAAATCGTAATAATAATTAAAATAATCGTTTAATATTTTATCACTAACGTACAAAATTTTACCTTGCGCGAGTCAAAATAATGTTCTTATTTCATCTATACGTTTCTACAGAGAAAAAATTATTCTTTAGCAATTTTACATCAGAACAAACTAAAACATAATAATCAAAATCTCAAGAACTATCACAGAATATAACTTCACTATTAATAAATGAAATAATTGATGTAATTAGATGGATTAACTCCATTGCAGCAAATCCCATATTTATACTTTTGCAATAACATAGTCTTAGCAACAATGCGCTTTACTGGGGAGGACATCCTTTGTTAGTGATTAATAAGGTTGCGAGGTAGTTATATAATTACTTACCGTCCAACGGTTAATATTATTTTAATACTGCCATAAATCAGTGATATGATTTTTTACTACGATTATACTATCAAATGAAATTACCATCAGTAAATTATTTTAATAAAACGTTCCTTTAAAATTTCAGCCAAATATTAAAAATAATTTGTACTTTTAATACTAAATTTAAAATATAAAACACTATTTTCATAAAAATAAAAAATTATATTTTCAGATATTCATATAACGTCTAATGTTTTTACCTGACAATTAGCAGAATTAAACAGAAAACATCCAGACAAATATTTTTTTATTACTACAGATAACGTTAATTATCTCGTTCACTCTAAATCCGTGTCTTTCTAATAGCAAATATTGAAGCGTGATATTAAATACCTTATCTCATCAGACCGTGTGGGATATTTACAGTAACTGGATCCAAAATATGAGGCATCTTACAGATTTTTACCGGTTCCCAAAGGAGAACATGTATTGAATATTGCAGTAATTAGATTATTTAAGGACAAAAGGCCTGAGATCACCATCAAACTGGTCGTGAATCTCTTTGAAACCATTAAATTTTTCCCTGTAACGTAGAATAAATTACGGAAATAAGTAATTATTGTAGGACAATCGAAATATTACAATATTTAAATTTCTCACTTTTTATCAGGAAAGAAGTTTTCCGGGATTTCATTTCTTCTTCATTTACCGAGACCTGTAGAATAAGATACCAGTGTAATTGACTTATAAAAAATGAATTTCTTGTAGTCAGATTTTATTCATATTTTATAAATGACGTCATCTTAGGAGTATTTATGGAGTGAAATAAGAAGGAAGTAGATAGGGATACATCTATAATTTAATTTAAGTTAAAGGGATTTTCCCGTTCGCTTTATTTAGTTTCTGAGAATATACTATCGAACAAATTAACAATTTTACTTTATAACAGTACTAAGAAATTTATTTGAAAAATAAGTAAATAAAATCACTTTATTATGATAGTTGAAATTATTTCATGAAAGAACTCTAATTATTTTTACAAATATAATCTCGGTATGTTATACAAAGTTGCCATTGAAATTGATTCCAGCTTACGTAAAGAATTACTTTTATAATAGAAATTTTAATATTATAAGAAATTGAATATAATATTAAATTCAGTTTCATTTAAGTTAACATTACACGCCTTCATGTTTTCCTCCTACTTATGTAAAATTACCTTACAGTTTACGACACAGCAGATGGTAAAATTACTGCAGAGAATTACAGGATAGTAAATTCTACTAGTGCCTCATAACTGTTTGCAATTGTCTTGCCGTATTAAGTAACAGTATTTTAATGCTTGTGGTAAGAAGTAAATTTGCGTTGCTATTAGTATCCAAGCGGAATAAAACAGACCACACGCGATAACTATTCAGTAATGAGGCCGTGCATCCCTCAGTACATTATATAGTATGTGAGTGAATGGTGACAGTGGGGCTTAATAAAGCAGGACTTCCAGTGTTTATTCCCACAGTTTAGTTGTTCAATACCAAATAAACGATTAATCAACCCCTTAGAATGCTTTTAGTTTATTCAGGACTTGTAGTTACGTAATTGAATTCTAAATCGAGCTGGAATACCTAAAATACTGAGACGTTTAAGATTTTGCTTTCAATTACAAAAAATAGAAACTAAATAATCAATTTCATTTATTAATTTTTTCTCTTTTATTTTCATTTAACGACAAGGATATCGTTTGATAAAAAAAATGTTCTCATTAAATAGAATTATATCAGCCGAATATAACAATTTTTTTAAATAACTCTAAAAGCAAATTTTTGAAATGTTTAATGTTCGAAGACTCATAAAATTTGAATAAAAACAGTAGCAGCTAGAACTCTAAAAGGAGACACACACACACACACACACAATTTCTAGAAATAAAGATCTGCGTTAAATTTCTGAAATTCTCTTCTATATCTATTTAAAATTCAAGTAGAATTCTACATTAATATAGAATTCTGTTCTATATTCAAGCGAGACTATATAGAAAATATAACCCTTCATTCTATTTGTTATTTTACCCTTTATAACATATTTAGTGAAGTTATGAACATATTTATGACTGAATACAAAAGTAATTAAAATTATTTATTCATAATCTTAAAATATATTCAATTAATGTAATAATAAAGTTAAAGTAAGTAAATTATCAACCCGAATAGATTTTGATTAAAACTAGAGATTAGCTACAAACATCGACTGACGAATGTCAGAATAGAGAAATTTTATAACCATAAATTTTCCTGTAACCATAAATGACTCTACCTGACCAATTCTGAGTTCGATCTCCGGTAAAGTAGGGCATTTTTCAGACGATACAGAACTTATTATCATTTATTGGCAGCTTTAATAAGACCTCTGTCTTTAATTATTTAATAGAATATCCTATTAACTGATTATAAGTACATTTATATTTTTTTGTGTACTGTATTATTATCAATTCTTTCATTCCTAGTTGTTGAATTCACCTAAAATGTGCTAGCTTAGTTAAAAGTTACTTACCTTTCGCAATTCATTCCTCTGAAATATCTCAGTTTTATGCAACCTTTTATGTTTTATTAAAATTGTTTTCTTCTATACTTTTTTCTATTACTAAAAATATTAATTTCTTAAGATTATTCCTGACAACCTATTTTCTTTCACATGTTTCTATTAAAATAGATTTTCTTTAAAGTTTTTCTAAAAAAGAAGTCGATTTATATAATTATTTACAAGTTTCTTCATTATTCTGAGAATACAAAAAAATTACAAGCCTTGTAGGCCTTTACAAGCCTTTTCTGTCATTCCAGTTAACCATATTTCCTTACATAAGATGCTAAACTTTGTAAAAATAAAAAATTATAATTAAGAACTTCATCATAAGTTTGAAATTCCAAGAGACTTAGAACTAATAATGTAAAAAAACAGTAATAGCAGACTCAAAGAATGACGATTTTGGTTTAATTTTTTCCTCTGCTTTTTCTTTATTCGCATCAGTAACTAATTTTTCAAATTTTATTTTACTTAAGTAAAAGATATTTCTGATAACACACTGTGTTCTTTCTTTTTTAGGAACAACCTATTATTATCTTTATTTTGTATAATTATTTTATTTTTAAATTAACTTATTATGAATTCACCCCGTACTTCTAATGATTTCTTTTACATTTTACAAAAGGATTTATATCATTAGGGACAGGAAATTTAAAAGTTTTTTCCCAGAAGATTAAGCCACTTTATTTTTTTAAGAGAAAAATTTAAAAAAATAAACGATTCTTTAAAATCTTTTCTCAATCAAATAAAGGCTCAAAATCATTGAGATTATTCTACCCTCTTGCCACGCTGACTTCTGGACCGTTTTCAAAATATCTTTGTTTCAGATGCATCATTTCATAGAAACTATTTCTTAGATCCTTTAGCTTATTTGACAGCAAATAGTACAACATTAAAAAATCCAATTCAGTCGCATTTATGATTATATTATCTCATTAATCAATAGTATCCATAAATCTTCTAAGCTAACTGGTACAGAATAAATATATATTTTTATGAAGATTCTCAGACTTCTCTTCTAACAAGACAAAGTAGACTCTGAAGAATCATTTCCAAATTAAGTAAAAAAACATTTTTGTTAACATTTGTAATTATCCACTATCTGTAAATAACATAAATTGTTTTAACTTGGAGGGTAAGCTTCCTACCCTAATGTAATATCTAAATCTTTTCACTAAGATTTCAAACGTTAATACATTAATACTGTATCCCTATAACGCCAATTCATGTTGATAGAGATTGATAGATATATATGTTCTCGACAGACAATATCTCCATGACAATCAGCAAAGACCCAATTGACATCATCTGTAGAGCTTTGTTAAATGTTGCTTTTAGCTGAAACCTTACAGCTAATTACAGTTTGCTCCTATAGTATTATTATACCTTATCTTTATGTTGATTCCGTCTACATATAAAGTAGAAAATTACATCTACTAAGTATTTTGTATACCTATTATAAGTGTTCTAAAACTTAATTTATTGTTACCCCAAAGTTTTTTTTTTTTTTTTTGTAAATATTTCACATGTAATGTGAAACTTATGCATATTAAACGGTCACTACTTAATAGTCTAGTAGGAATGCGAAAATTTGAAGCATTAGCATTTTATTAGACAACTGGCTGCATTAAACATTGAGGTTTGAAAATACGAGTACTGGAGAGGAATGGAATCTGACTTTGTATTGTAAAAAGTGATGACAGAAAGATTCATATAAGTATACATATATAACAAATCATTTTTCGACTGATGAAAAATTCATAATTTTTTTTATGAAACATTTCTATCAATTATATAAGCCTCAACTAAAAAACAGTGAGTTCATTTTTTTAAAAACCAGAGATATGGCAACTAAATTTTTTTAATACCACTCACTGAGATGAGAAGAGAAAGTGATGACAAAGTCGGAAAAGAATCATCCTTTCCTCAGTATCCATTAATTAAATAATGATGAAGGAAAGAAATGATCTTCAACCCCCGTGATTCATTCTCAAACGAGCAGTGGTTACCGAGGAATCTATCCGGTAATATCTTAAAGTTTATTAAAAGTAGCAAAAGATGAACTTCTATGGTCTCCATTTCTTTCCCTCACAATTTCTATTTTTACAGTTTTTTTTATGTACTCCTTGCCAAGTCTAATTACTCACGATCCTTTAAAATTATTTTTTGGGGTTTTTTAATACTTTTTTGGGAATTAAGATTTTTCACATTAAAAAAAAAATTAGCTAATTTATCAAGATATTTAATTTATATTTACTGTTTTCTTACCAAAATACTAAGATCTGAAAGCTCTACAATTATAGTATCATCTCCAAGTTTTTATCCTAGTAGAAAAAAAGTCGAAAAAATTCAATTTCATTCAAATGTATGAAAGCTCAGCTCTATCCTCTATTTTCTCTAAATGTAATAAACTTTGCTTTCAATAATGAAATTTATTAAATTACACCTGCCATATCATATCAGTAAAAAGTTAGTGAAACATCGTTTCAGACGAGAAAAATTTCTTCCATATTATCGCTATCTCATATGTTTTATAAGAAAAAAAGATTTACAAAACATTTCTTAGACTGAATATTTACTCATTTTTAGTAGGCCTTAAAGATATTAATTATACTTTATATTTACAACAAATTTAGAATTATTATTTCAATTTAAAGTTAAATACAGTTAGCAATTACAATAAGTAAGCATCCATATTTTTTTTTTCTTTTGACTCATAACTGATGTGAAAAAGGTTAAATTTAAGCATTTAAATGTGGATAGAGTACTGTGGATAGAATACGATAGCCTAAGTAGAAACACTCATGAAAAATACTCCCTGTAAGAACTGAACTAAAATTCGAGGAGATAGTTTTGTGTAGGACTATACTATCCAGAACAATATCACCCTGGAGACTCAGTAGCAACACTGCTTGATACGTAATGATAATGTTAGGTTCTTTTTCCTTCGCGTAGATAAATTTTTCTTATAGCGTCCAATTTATATGATCTTCTTCATCGTCATTTTCTTCATAATCGTCTCTTCTCTTTCTCACTCTATCTATCTATCTATCTCTCTCATTTTTACTTCAGAGATTATCCGTCTGTCTGTTTCAGTGCTCATTTTTCCATAAGTTTCATTTTTATCCAGTTTTCACTTTTCGTTTTCATTTATATTTTTATGGAAATTAATTAACAATACCAATATGAAAACTAAATATCTTTAACAGTATTTCTACAGCTGTTTAAATTTCAAAATAAACATTTTTGTCTTATTAAGTTTTGGGTACAATAATTTTTTCGCGACAAAATTATTAATATTCACTTAAAATAGGGTTTACCCAATAAAATTCAAATGTGTAATATTTATGCCCATTTTTTTTAAAAGTAAACGAAGTAGTTAAAAATAATTAAGTAAGACCCTTCCATTTCTGTTTTTCCTGTATAATGACAATAAATTTCAAGTTTTAATATGAATAAATAAAATATGCTCGGTAAAAAATCTTCTTGGTTTTTTACTAGTCTACGCTTGTTTTACCCTTGGAAGGAGAAAATCTGTTTAATTAACAACAAAAACCGCTTGTCATGTAATCATTAAGTTAAAAACAGAAACGTTGGTTGTTAATATGTAGGAGCTTATGTCAATGAGCGATGTTAATCTGGATAGTAATGTGATCCAGATTAAAGAAATTTACTATCCAGATTAAAGAAATTTTCCGGCTTCCGTGACGCGAGTGGTGACGTCTCGGCTTTTCATCCGAAGGTCCCGGATTCGAATCCCATGTCATTTTCACAAGCTACATAATTTTAATTGCATCTCATCCTCTGAAAAATACCAACTACCTTACACATCCAAATAATTGGTGATGTTATTAATTGGGAAATATCTTCTTTTAAAGTAATAATTACTAGTAAAAATAACTTATGAAAATAGAATAGAATTTACTCGAACAGATAATATTGTAGAAAAAAACTTTACGCTATTAGGTATGTATTTAGTAGTTCTATCTAGACTGTAGGATGTTCATTCAAATTTTTTTCTTATGTGTTTATTTTCGTCCTTCTTATTTTAGATAAATATTTTTTTTGGAATTTCTAACTTAAAATAGATTATATAAAACTAACTTTTATAATTTAAACCAGATTTAATTTATAAGAACTTTTGAACTCACATTTTTTATACGAGGCGTGTTTTTAAAGTAAGTACTGTTTTGAAATAAAAAAAAAATAAAGAGATTTTTCATAATTTTTTTTATTTTTACATGAAAGCCAGTATCTTAATCTACTTTTCTACACAATTGCCTTCAGTATTAAGACACTTATTATACCGAACCACAAGCTTTTGTATTCCATCGTCATAAAAGTTTGCCGCCTGATTTAACAGCCACTGCAACACGGCCGTGGGCACAATTTTCGGTACTTTAACCGTTCACTAACAATTTCGTAAGGAACACTTCTTGGAATTTGATGGAACTCCAATTATAATGAAGAAATCGTGAAGCGTTTGTTTCTTTGATTTTTTCATCGACTTTTTGCACCAAATCGTCATTGATTACTGAAGGTCGCCTACTACGTTCCTCGTCATAAACATTTGTTCGGCCACCCTTGAAAGCTCTAACCCATTTCCGTACCATTCTATCAATCATAATTTTTGTTCATGACTTCATAAATCTGACGGTGAATTTCAACCGATTTTTCGACTGTAGCACACAGAAAACGAATAACAGCACGTATTTCACAATCGGCGGGATTCTCAATTGGCAGAGGCATTTTAAATACGCAAAAGTAAGAGTAAACACGATCGATTTTAGCCGTAATGGCGACTGTGGCTTGCCAACAGATGTAGGTACACAATGCGCATGTGCAAGACACCGGTCGCAGAGCTGCATCGGCTTGATTTCAAAACGGAACTTACTTTAAAAACACGCCTCGTATCTTATGACAATTTCTACAAACTGTAAGAATATTCCTCCCATACTAAACACCCCGATCATTTTTTTTAAACTTTCAAATTGAAAATTAAATAGGAAGTTAAGATTAAATATATATATAATACCTAAAAATATTTTTTGCAAGTCAGATTTCTTCAATGAGTACTTGTTTCAGTTAATCTTTTTTTGAACGTAAATATTGAACCAAGACCTTCAAGGCTTACGCAGAATAGGTAGTTGTAAATTTGTTCAATAAATTTTAAAATAATTTTTAAATATTTTAAATATATATATAAATTTATAGAATATGTATTTTAAAAAAATAATAATAAGATTAAATATTATTTAGGGATTGAAAAATGGATTCTTATAAAAATATAAACGTATTATTATGGTTGTATTACAAGAATAAATTTTATCATTTAGATCAAAGTACATGTTTTTCCCTTTTTTTTCACAAATTTATTAATATCATAATACAAAACATTTGCAATACAGACATTTTTAGGATCAAGAGGGAAACATCTCATTTAAAGTCATAAATTAGATCACGTCTTTACTTTGCTTAAACAGGGTTTGCAATATCCTACTATCAAGGTTAGTTGATTTAACAGAATTGTCGGTAGGGTGAAACCTACGCATTGTGAATATTTAAGTACTAGAAAGTCGTATCTAATCGAACGTAACACAAAGAGTATTCCGTCGATTCCTTTTGGCTTTAAACTGTACTCCCTATAGTGATTATAAAATAAACAAAAATTTATAGCTTTTAAATTATTCATAATGTTTATTAGCTTAAATGCATTTGTTTCAATGTTCTCATAGCGATAAACACTAACAATATACGTGTTTGCGTAATTATTTTTTTATTCTGCGCATTCTCAAAATAAAACTTTTTCGTCTCTAGTTCTAAAATATTTGTAATTATTTTGGATTTTATTTTGTGTTTTTTTTACCGGGACCAAAGAAGAATAGAATAATAGAAGGGTTTCTTTAAATTGAACTTTAAATAAAGGTAAAAAAATAAACTTTTAAATTTCAAAAGTGAACTCCCTTCCGTCTGAAAATCATTTTTATATATAATCTTTTCCTTATAATTAATTTTATTAAAGAATTTAAGCAGATAAATATAAGGAATGCACTTTTCGTTGTATCAATGAGTGTCTTCTTACGAGTAATAATCGTAAATAAAAATTGGACTAACATAAAATTAATAATTATTTTTTTTTACGAATTCAAACTTTTTGTAAACCTGGTTTTCTCAACATTTTGAAAGAAGTGGAAAGAAATTTTATAGATTGTTTTTAAAACCTACTATGTTATAAATCTAAATCTTTTTGTAAGTCCAAGTACGAAATCAAAATGAAAGATTTACTAATTGGAAGCATTAAAACGTTTTATTACGTTTCATCCCAAACTCCCAATTTGGTTATTTTTATTTATAAAATGTTATTTTGCAATTGTTTTTGAACGTAATATTCCTAATTAAAAACCACAATAATTAATTGTTTTAATATCATTCAGGAAATTATTTTAAAAAGTCCTTATATGTTTAGGACGAAACTATAATATTTGCCAACAAAACAACCAGTAGAAATTTTAATAACCGAATGTATAGTCTAATAAATACAAATCAAAACATCGAAAATATGGTTTAAGAACTAAGTGAGCAAATTTAACTTCAACAAATTTTTAATAAACAATCTTCATTTATTTATCATTAATCATTTTGTTTTTTTTTTTTTTGTCTTCAGTCATTTGACTGGTTTGATGCAACTCTCCAAGATTCCCTATCCAGTGCCAGTCGTT
>JAAAKQ030307127.1:0-10078 GCA_010016005.3 Zanna intricata
GTTGCGTGTGTACTGGACCAAAGCATCCTCTGCAATCAGGCTGCCTCCCATGCCCTCACGTCGCCACGTATTCGCTTTCCCGTTTTTTTATATTATTTTTTTACGCCGTAACGCGAAGTTACTTTTACCCTATACTATTCTATCTTCCTCCTGTAGCTCTCTTTTTAAAACTAACTTACGCCTAATTTTTTTTTTTCCCCCCTATAAAAACTACTCTAAACCTAACCTGACTCCTGATACCCTCTTGTTTTTTTTTATCCTACTTGGAGTCAGTCTCCAGCCCTGAGATGACCTGCATCTTCTATATTAACTTCTGATCTGGAGAAAAGTGCCAATTACACCTACCACACTCCCATTACCACAGCCCTCCCAAGTCCAACAAAACCTGGTCAGGGGTCACAGGGAGACAGGAGAAATCTACAATAAAAATACCAGTCTTGAATATAACCCTTATATAATTAAATATAATCCTTACAACTACTTCTTCTGCAGACAGAGTACAGCGGCCGGTCCCAAAATACATAAATATAAGAAAGAAAAATAAAGAAACACATTTCCGCAAGACTTCATTTTCTTTCAAATGATGTTCAATTCACTTTAAAAAAAAATAGTTTCATACTATTCATTTAAATTGAGTTTCATTCAAAAAATAAATAACTGCAGAAATAAGCTGCTGGATTTTAGAATGTAAAATTATCATTTGATAAAAGGATTTTAACTGTTGCCTTTACTTTACAAATTAATTAATTAACCCCTAGAGCTGATAGATATGATTATTAAAATGATAGGCCGGTTTTGTTAAAAAAAAGTTTTTTTAAATGGCCAAAAAAATTAACACAAAATATTACAGTTATATATTGATTTAAACAAAAAATTCAATGTTTTATATTAATATAAAAATATTAATAGACTTTACTATATATATTTGAAAATCCAAATGATCAATTTTTTTTAAATTTTTTTAATTACAACACTCAAAACTAAATCTAAAAATAAAAAATTGTTGTATACAAATTTCACATTTTTACTTTTAAATGCATAAAAAAAAACTAACATTAGTTATCAAAACAAAAATTAAAAAACCCAATGGTATACAAAACTAATACGAATTGAAAATCGGTCGGAATCAACAATGTTTGCTTTCCTCTTCCTACCAATGTTTGTTTGCCTCTAGAAATGCTCAAGGTTATGAAAACTAGTTGGACAAACCCAAACTGCATGCTCAACACCAGTGATTGCTTCTTTTTTTTTCTTTTTATAGCAGGATTTTTAGCACAAGTATCCTTCCAGATGAACACAGTAAAAATAATTAAGTAAATTGATAAATTGATTAAAATTAGAAAATACATATTCAATTATTAATATGTAGTTTTTTGAATGTTATTAAAATCCCACCATCATCACAAAAATCAATTTACAAATTTCTAAATTTGTTTACTAATACTAAAATTTGTCATTGTAGAAGTAAAAAAGGAAAAAAAAAGATTAGGAGTTTTCCAATAATACAATGTATTTATCCTTCTTGATAGACCCATACTAAGTAACAAAGCAAATACTTTTTTCATATCTGCTTCAGTAAGATCTTTTCCGTTTTTATAATTTGAGAAATTTTTTTCATTTCACCTGAGGTTCTATTTTTCATAATTTCTTTATGTGCATAGTGATCAGTTCTATTTGTTACTAAATTCCAAATAAAATTATTAAAAAGTAATTAGAAATAGTCAATAGGCTTATTGTTTCTCTCCAGAAAGTTTCTTATCCCAGGGTTTCTAATCTGAAATAGTTCTGCTAAATCAAACCTTTCTTCAGGAGGTTATACTCGAACCCATGTCCATTTTACTATCACTGGGCTATCTCTTCCTTCTTTTGTACTTATATCTTGTGTTCTATCTCTAAATTCCTCTGAATCAGGTACTTAATCATTGATAACTGTCACATGCAGCAAGAATTCCATCTATTATTTCATCTGAAAAATTCTCTGTTGAAATGAAACTCATTTTCAAAAACATACTCTGAATCACTAGCTTCTACTAATAAGTTCTGTATTTCATCAGTTACATACTTAATCAATAAAAAAAAAAAAAAAGCAACTAAACAATATGTGTACACAGTAACAAGTTATAAACAAAGATTTTTTAATGTGTTTTACTATTTAATTGTGTTGCCAATAGCCAAATATTATAGTACAGAGTTTAAGGAATCTATTCATGTACATATCGTTGTAATGGGACAACTGAATAAGATCTATTTTTAATGTGTCAAAACAACAATTACACCATCATTATTATGTGTGTGTGTATGTATGTATGTATATAGCAAAGGCAGTTACTTTTATATGGATTTGAATACTAAATCATGTATAATGGTGTTCTTTGGTGGGTGGGTTTCAATTAACCACTCATCTTAGAAATGGTCAAATTTTTTTTGATTGTTTAACCTCCGGAACCACAATTAAGTATATTTTCAGAGGGATGAGGTGAATGAATTGTAGCGTGTTTGAAAAATGGCATGCCTGACCAGGATTAGAACCTGGGACCTCCGGATGAAAGGCTGAGAATGTACAAGACTACACTAGATTTACATTCATACATGTCATCCTCTGTGAAGTAATGCCTTACACTGGTTCTGTAGGCTAAACAGGAGAAAAAAGAAAAAAGTGTTCCTTACCTGTTAAGTACATTTCAAAGTTTATTATTACTCCCTTTGTTGCCCTACTGATGTAAAGGTGATTGATTCAGTCTCTTGCTGTGCATGGCAAAGAATATCCTGCATAATAGTAGACATAGCTTCAGTGATTCTTTATTTCTTTTGGCATACAGCATGCAATGATTCATGTACACATTCTCTGTTTTCATTTTTATAACTGGTTTATTGGCTTCCCTCTCTCATCATCTTGTAATGATATCCAACCATCACAAAAACAAGCAAACATCTAATTCACACACATGAACAAAATATAGCTTTGTCACTTATTTTATAATTTCAGTTGTTTCTATAGCATTAACAAAAAACAAAACTCGTATGTTTGCACATTGTTCCATCACTAAACCTGACAGAATAAGCTTTGGTTATATTGTTCACAAGGCAACCTCAGGAAAAGACTGCGCCACTAATTGTTTTTATAATCTTAGTCCTGGAAGTTTTTATTCAGACTTTGTATATTGCTGAATAGATTAACTAACTGTACTACATTAAATTTTTATGCTTGTAATAAAAAAAAAAAAAAAAAAAAAAAAAGTAGTCTTATTTTTTGTTAAGAATTTTACTATCTTTCATTTTCAGTTTAGAACGTAAAAACATGTTTATTTGAAAATTAGCTATTTCCAAAATTTATTTTATATTTACCAGTTATTCAGCTTTGCTTTAAATTAATACGATCATTTTGTAATATGGTATTGTACAATATATCATGTTTCAGGCAATAATAACATTTATGGTTACTCACAAAAACATTAGGAAATTTTTATGTTTTTATTAAATCATGTGAATAATAAATTTCATGATTTTTTCCTTTCAATTTTGTTTTCTTCTTATAACTTATTTTTTTTTTTTAAATTAGATTTCTTAAATCAAAATCTTTTTATGTATCAAAATTGAATATAATAAAACTTCTATTATAAATAAAGGAAATAATTAAAGAATTTGGATTATATAATTTAAACATTTTATAAAAAAATACCTAAATTTAAACTATGTTACAGTTGTTATGTTTAGTAATCTGTAGCAAAACCTTAATTACAAAAATTATAACTTGTTAAAATTAACAAACATAACTAAAATAAAATCTTATGTTAGCTTTCAGTTGAAAATAACCCTTTTCTCTTGGTATGTTGAATATTACAGTAGAAGAAGGATGATATATAACATTTTATAATAAAATATGTAATTTATAACCTTTTTTTTTTACTATAAAATATTTTATTATTTGTTAGGTCTAGTCATGTTTAAATTAAAATGTTTGAAAAGGTTGAAATGAATATTATTAATCCTAGTAATGTTCATAGTTTTTCTGTGACTGCTTTTGAAAAAAGAAAAAAACACAGTAATGGTATAATCAATTTTAAACTTGTTATTAAAGTTTTAAATTTTACACGCACAACATGAATTAATTGTATATGTTATTAACAAGATAATGTGGTCTTGTAGAATATGATAAATATCTATCTATCATTAACTTTTATAATGTAAAAATTCATTTTTCTCTTACATGAGACCATTCTGAACAGAAAAAGTAAACTTAATTAGATAATCTTAGACTTAGACTTAATGAATGGCATGAAAGATGAATGAACAGGTTATGCAAGTTTTGTAATTCACGCTTGCTAAGATCAGATTCAAATAACTTGATTTCCTTACACTTAAATATTCTTAGATAAGTTTTTTTTTTTAAATAAATGTATGTGTTGAATGTTTAATTCTACTGTCTTGCTGTATTGTAAAAGTAAGTAGTGATTAATTGTTTAATTCCAGCAATATATTAGGCCGCTTATGAATTAATAGAAATTACAAAAAGAATGTCCAATTTGTTTACATTTTCAGCAGTCCATTAAGTTATAGCATTGTGATCCCATAGAGGAAAACACCCTCTATGTGACTGTTTCGGTTTCCTGTCACTCCCTCCATACCTAGCCCTTATGGATTTTACTGGAGGTCATCTTCAGTACCTTGGCAACGACATCTTTCAGTCTAGTATCAGCCAGAATGTCACTGATGCAAATGCCACAAGTGACATTCCCATCGATGTACTACTAACATATACTCCACACAAAACACATCTAGCCAAGTCTTAAACAAGACTGAATGAGTTTCAATAACGAAAGAATCTAACCCTATCTATCTGAAAGATAAAAATGAGTTCAACACTTAACGAATCATAAAACACAACACAAAAACATAATTGATGAAAAACAAACAAATCTATAACTAAATATAAACACAAAGAAGGAAAGTCCAAACACAACATCACACCCTTTTAATGATCCTTTTTTTTCACCAAATATATTATAAAACTTTCTATAATCATGCATACGGAGCTCAGCTTTTCCAATTAACAAGGAGATCAAGTGTCGAACCAATAACATCAAGCTGACAAACGGTCTCCTTGCGCATTAAGTCATACGTAGCACATTCGTGTATGACATAATAAGCATCTTAAGTTATTCTAACCAGAACAAAAATATATTAGTAGTAAAAGTTCACTACCTAATGAGTGAAACTTATATGATTTGTGCTTATACCTTTTTCCCTCCATTAACATTAATGCATTGCTGTAGGTGTTATGGAATTTCTTTTTCTAATTCAAATGTGATTGTTTTTAAGATGTTTTAGAATTTAAGATTATGTCATAATACTTCCGAAAGAAAAAATTCATAAGCATGAGTTATTGTGATCATAGTTACATTTCTATGGAACCTCGTTGTCTAATTGCTGTTAACAAAAATTTCATTATGTGTATTCGTACACCATAAATTGCTAGTTTAGCAGAGCACCAAATTGTTAAAGTACAAATTTCAAAGACTTGTTTGTAGCCGTGTAACATTTCCCTCCTGCTTCATTCACCTTTAAAACTCTTCAGCCGAAGAAATATTCCTTTGCAAAAAATTGTACTATAGACTGTTATGCCAGGTTGGTTTTAATTAAATTACAAAAAAAAAAAAATATTGTTTTCTCAGCTTTATAACTCCACGGTAGAAGAAATATTGCTTTGCAAAATATTCTACTGTAGATTGTTATGACAGGTTGGATTAATTGAATTTCAAAATAAATATTGTTTTCTAAAAACAATATAGTTTACAACTACACCTGTTTATTTGGCCAAATGATCTAAAGGTTGATTCATCACCAAAAATATTTTAAAAGTGGTTAGAACTCCTTGTTTGTTCTATTTAATATCAATTCGGAAACCACAACCTGCAGTCAGGATTGTCTTCTTTGAGAGTATAATGTCTAAATATCTCTTATTGAAAGCCTTCTTGTAGATTGTTTTGCTGCATGTAAAACTTGGAGCTTGTTTTCTTTACTTACAGTTAAGATGTTCCTGTTCTCGGAGTGCCGTGATCTTTAAAACACTTCCTTTTGTAGGCTGCATTATAAGTTGGTGAAATCTGTTATAATATTGTTAACTGTTGCGATAAAACCTCTTGAATTCAAAATAAAAATCTTTTCTTCTCTTGTTAGCATTTTATTTTTTTTAAAAACATAACAGTAATAAAATACATAACATTAGTTGGAGCCGGCCTCCGTGGCGTGAGTGGTAGCATCTCGGCCTTTCATCCGGAGGTCCTGGGTTCGAATCCCAGTCAGGCATGGCATTTTTCACATACGCTACAATTCATTCATCTCATCCTCTGAAGATATACCTTAATGGTATAATCATTCCAGAGGTTAAACAAAAAAAAAAATTAGAATTGCGACTGTAATCAACTGTTAATGTCATGCTATATACTTTAGCAATAAATTTAACAAATGGAAATTAGAACTAAACTACATGATATAAATTAATTAATTTTAAAGCTGGAATACATTTTTCATATTTTAACTGGCAGCAACTTTTGTACCATTCATCCATTAATATTTCTTGATTCTCTTGCTATTATACTACTATAGTTACTTAAACAGGATTTGTTTGCCCTAGTTAAAGTAAACTATTTATACAGTTTACTTTACACTTATGTTATTTATGTATTGATGTTAATCCTTGTTAATAATTAATGTTTAATTGTAGTAATTAAAAGTATCTCTCCTTGTAAATAATGATATAAGTAATTAAGTGATAATATAAATTCCTTCATACATTTAGTGCCATGTATTATGTAAAATTCATGTACAGTGTTGTATATTTTAAAACCATTTTGAATGCATTAAATGTAGTATATAAAAGAATTTAGAGGATTCAAATTTGGAAATATAAGCCACTTAAATGAATAAATATCATGAAAAGTCGTATTTTAAAGGATATTTAAAAAGTTTAATATGATATGTGCCTCATTTGATCCTATAGAAATATTTAAATATTATTTGATCGTCTTCCTACACTTGATTTCTCATTGACATGATCTGTGTAATTTTCCTATGGCTGTTGGTATCCGCTTCTGTAGATGATGGTACAGGTCACAAACATTTTAAAATTAAAAATGTTCTTTAAACATCATCAGAAAAACATAATGAAGGAGAAAGTTAATTTTTTGATTTTTTGGAGGGGTCATGCGAATCGGCCTTCCTCTTTCAATTCATTTATTTGAAAATTTAAAGTCTAATGGGAC
Source organism: Zanna intricata (assembly GCA_010016005.3). Lineage (NCBI taxonomy): Eukaryota > Metazoa > Arthropoda > Insecta > Hemiptera > Fulgoridae > Zanna > Zanna intricata. The sequence goes on from JAAAKQ030307127.1 coordinate 7,263, forward strand.
ATGGTGCAGTTATAGTAATTAGATGTAGCATCATCTTGTTAGAAAGAAATTAATCCACTTTCAGCTGATCTCTCTCCTCTTTTTGTTGATGCATCTTGGATTCAAATCCCAACCAGCCCTGTAATTTTTTATATTCTTCAAAATTTCCATTTATTGTTTTTAAAAGAAATTATGTACATAATGTGTAATATTTATTTATTTTTTTTTTAATATTTTTAATAAGAAAATGCATATAGGAGGTAGGTAGCCTTTACTAAACCTGTTAAAAATTTTTAATTAAAGGAATATTTTTATAAAACATCCTGTAAATTTATGAAGCCTAATTATTATTGTTAAGAATAAGAGTCAAAAGTTGCATTTATGATTATTGATATATTTCTTTTTTCGTGTTATAATTGTTCACATAACAATGTTGTCGAAAACTATGTTAAACAAAAATGGAAAAAAGAAATTTAATTATTTATTAGAAATTTATAAAAATAATAATGGTGGCAGTGTGTGAAAATAAAAAAAAAACACGAAGATTGAAATTTTTTCAGTGTCTTGTAACCTAATATTTCAGTGAAAGCATTTATAAATAAGGAATGATAAGATCAATAGAGGCAGCCAAGTAATTATATGTTTACCTAATTAAAATAACTGTAAACAATGTAATGTAAACAAGTTGAAATTACAATGTAATTAAAATTAAGTGCAAATGTTAAAATTACTATTAAAGTACACTATTTTAATTAGATTTTCAAAGTTATATTCTTAGTGGTTATGGGAGATGTAAAAAATTTGTGGGTAATTGATTTTTAACAAAAAATTTGAAGTAAATTGATGTGCATATTTTTATGTTGTACAATTTTCATATGTTACTAAGCAGTTTCAATTGTAATAATTTATTTTGAATAGTGTATAGTATACATACTTCACAGATAATGATTGATTCTCAGTAAGAAAAACTTTTTCTCACTAGTGTATATTTAGTAGTATATTTTGGTTTTTCTGTTCGCATTAAACTGTTTTAATTTTCCATATTATTTAATGGATAATTTATATGATAACATGTTAGAAAAAGTAATTTTTAATATTGACAATTATAAATGTAGAATATTTAATTATTTTATACTAGGGATGAAAGGAATATATTTTTATAATATGATATGAATCAGTTAGCACTCTTCTTTTCTTTGGGAACAATGAAAAACTTTCAAAATTATAGAAACATTACTTCAAATATAATCTAACTTGCCATGACAATAAGGTTGGTTGTCTTGGTGTTTTTAATAAGTCCATGAAATTAAGTTCTTAACAATAGTGGACACAGACTGCTGATATGACCGATAATGGATATTTAATGAGCTCTTTGTTAGTAGACCGATCTCATCAACACAAATTGTAATTTTGCGCATCAGTGATCTGACCTTCATGACAATCATTATATTTTAATTTACAAGACTTTTGAATGATTTTAAAACTCTACTGGAAAAGCGTAATATAAATAAAACATTTTGTATATTTTCTTTGTTGTGCATATGATGATGTGTGCTGCCTGCATGTTGCTGTATACTCCTTATTTGACTTTGACCAAAAGAGGAATAATTTTTTACCTTTTTTTAAGTTATATTGGAAATCCTTTGGACCTAACGTAAGAAATAATTTAGATTTTTTTCTTTCTGAATTTAACAAATATACTTCTTTTGTCCAATAACCATAATATTTTGTTTAAGTCTCAATATTTCACATAAGACTAATTATCAATACTACATTCAGAATTTTTTCCATTGTGCCAAAATGTTGTCCTGCAATTTTTTATTTTTAATAAGATTATTAGCAAATTTATTTAGAGTATTTTTTGACGAGTGCAAAAACTGTATAGGTTAACTGTAATTCATGTTGTTTTTTATCATAAAATTGTTATTTACAGGGATGTGTAATCAGATACACTGTAATTACTATGACCTTTGTATTAAAGTAGTTTTAGCTCTGATTGTTTTCATGCCCTCTGAACTTTTTATTTTAATTGTGTTGTTTATAGAAAAAAGACAACTTAAAATATTAAGCGACACGATTATTAACATATTTTTTTTTTTTTTTAAATGTGCAGCTATTTTTTATTTATTTATCATATTATTTATTTTACTGATTTTTTTCATTTAAATAATAAAAAAATTCAAATTGTGTCATATCTGTCATTAATTTTTTTTTTTTGTTGCATTTTACTTATCTTGAATTGCTTTTTAATTTTAATTATAAACGAAAAAAGAATTATATATATATATATTTCACTGTCATATTAGGAAAAAAATAATGGTGTTCCATTAGAACTTTTTTTAAATGTAAGAAAAAAAATAGTTGTAGTTTATAAAGTAATAGTAATTTTATGTGTAATATGATATATTATTATTACTATTTAACACTTTTGTAAATATTGTATAATTTTGCTTAATTAAAGATGTATGTTTTCTTATCTCATTCTGTTTTTTCTCCCTCTCATAAAAAGGAAAATATTTACAAAAATAATAATATTTACCTTTTTTTTTTACAAACTACCTTAGACCTGTACCATACAGAAGAATATCAAGTAGAATATATAGGATGCTTCACTGTAAATGCTTGTTTTTGAATAAATTGACACCACATACATGACACTAAAATTACTTTGTTTAGCCATAAACAGACACATGCAACATGGTTGAATGCTTAGAATGCAGCACTGACTGACCAAGGCAAGTCCTCACCACACACTCTCGCTCCAACAAATGCATACACGTGCACCTCACAAAAATACAGTTTCACAGCCAACATATGTCCCCTTACCTTGAAGGCAC